>APFE030094038.1:5840-23753 GCA_000404065.3 Pinus taeda | reverse complement strand
GGAAGGGGGAGGCCAAATGACAAATAATGAAGTAGAACTATGGGTTGTTTATCATGGGTTAAGGATAGCAGTAAGGAATGGGCACACGAACTTGGAAATTGAGGGTGACTCACAGATAGTAATGGAAATGCTACGAAAAATCAACAATGGGAAATACTAGGAGCAAGTAGCCAAAAGCTGGAGGACGGTAGGGATAGTTCAGGACCTAGCCGAAATTGTAAGGAGAATAAAATACAAGATATTTAGCCATGTCAGGAGAAAAGGAAATAAGGTTCTAGACTATTTAGCTAACAGAGGATGTAAATAACAAGGGGAAAAGATTGATAGCAACTGGAAAATAATAAGGAAAAAATCGGGGTTGGAGGAACTCACCATCATAATCAATTAAGACCCATAATGACACCACAATTCAATAAGAAGGACACTCAGAGATCCCTGATCGGGGTGAGAATGGAGGTGATCAGGGCAATCAACATAAGACAGGACAGGGAGGATGACAAAGCAAAAGCAGACTGGGAAATGATGAAGGTGGACAGGGCGAGTAGCAGAAGGGACATCTTACCGAGGAGGGGCGACGAGGAAGCAATGAAGAAAGCAAGTGACAGAGGTAATGCGGCCGAGAATGGATGGAGGTACGATGGCGCAGAAGAAGCACGAGGGGAGGTGGACGATCATGAGAGCGGTAGGTGGCAAGAGGATCGAGGGAAGAGTAACGACGAGTAGCGGAAGGGTAGATAAAATAAAGGAGGAAGGCAATACAAAGCCCAGAAGCTGATAAATGAAATAATAGTGAGCATGTGAAGGGACAAGGTGGTGGAAGAACCAGGTAGCATCAAAAAAGGGCAGAGGGGGCAGAGAGGAATGAAAGATAGAGTCGGCAGGAGATATCAAATGGAAACAAGGAAGAGAACGAGAGATGAGGCGGAAGAGAAGATGAGAGGCCGAAGCAATCCAGGGAAAAAAGGGAAGGAAATTGCGGATGGAGAAAACAAAGATCAATATCAGATAGTTTAGGTCGATTCAGAGGACGACATGGAGATTTTTAACTCAGGCCAAGACAGAGTCGAGCAGCAAAGAAAGAGGGTTAAGGAGGATGGAGGCTTTGTAAAGGGGAAACCTCAAGAAGAAAGGGAGCACGAAGATAGGAGAAGCACAGGGCACAAGGAAGAAGGAGAATTCGGGAGCGCTTCAGGCGTGAAAGGTCGAGGACGCGGAGGAAACTATAGAAACAGAGGAATAACATGCAGGGGATGAGGATGGAGCAGCAGGGGATGAGGGCAAACAACAGGGAAAAGGGAGAAGCGAGACTAGTCACCAGCCAAAAACTATAGAAAAACTCTGGAAAAAATGATACAGCTCGCAAAGTAGGCATACTGGGACAATACTAACGAGGACATCAGGAAAATTATCCAGCATTTGGAGGAGGAAGTTACCCAAGCCCAATCAGGATCAGAAATGGAAGATTGGGTATACCCACTTCCTGATCTGGGAAATATAGGAGGGCACATGACACTGTACAAACGGGCCCTGCATGTATACTGGGTGATGAAAAGGCTGTTGGAAAAGGCCATGGAGCAAGTTGCCATAGAAATGACAAAATTATCCCAAGGAATTCCTAATCTGAGGAGAGAACTAAAAAACATCAGATCACCATGATGATGCAGGACAAAAAATTCGATGAGATTCAACAACAAATAGAGAATATGAACAAGGGCATAAAGGAAGAAGATGGACAGAAGGGAACCACGTAGGACAACATCTGAGGACATGGGTATGCTCTCTACAGTTTTGTTAAGGACAGACGATAGTTTTCGGTTTCTAGTTTGAATATATAATGCAAAATAGGAATAGTAGTAACTGTTATCAATGTTTAGTATACATTGCATGGACTAGAAGAATCAGGATTTTTGGTTTTTGCATGGCGGTCAAAAACTTAAGGTGGCGAACAGACTTGGTTTCCCTACGTGGCGGGTTGAGGCCACTATGGAAATGTACTGGTTTCAGTTCGAAATAATATAAAAGAATGGTCCCTCCGTAGCTTACAAAAAAAAAAATCAAATTAAAAGTGTAAATTTAACATTAAAATTAAAATTAAAATTACTCAAATAAACTTCGCTTTTATCGAAGTAACTATATATATATATTTTATATTTAAATTAACTTATTAACACAAGATTTAATAAAATTTAAATTAAAAAATAAACTTAAAATTTAAATTTAAATTACACAAATAAATTTACTTTTATCAAAATAATACGTTGACATAAGATTTATTTTCATATTGACACAATCTTTCTCACAATCCAACATTTACCATGGTTAATTTTCATATTGAGGCAATCTTTGTCACAATGGGATGTTGGTCCACGGTTGACCATGGTTGATTTTCATATTGAGAGAATCTTTGTCACAATGTGGCAATGGACCATGGTTGACAATAGATGACCATGGTTGTCACAATGTGACATTGGAGAAAGAGACAATCTTTGTCACAATGTGACCATGATGATTGACCATGCTTTACCATGATTGGCCATAGTTAACCATGGTTGACAATTGTTGACTATGGTGGAAAATGATTTTTTTTCATATTGAGACAATCTTTGTTACAATGTGACATTCGACCATGGTTGACGATAATTATAAACCCAACAGATTTCTATTAAACCATAGGATTAATATTATAAACCCATGGATAATATTATACCCTAGGAATATGAACCATTAGATTAATAAACCTAAGGGATTGATATTATAAAACCAGGGGATTAATATTATAAACTCAAGGTATTTAAAACCCTAAGATAAATATTATAAACCCAAAAATAAACATGGTTGACCATGATTGATTTTCATATTCACACAATCTTTGTCACAATGCAACGTTGGACCATGGTTTACCATGATTTATTTTCATATTGAGACATTCTTTGTCACAATGCCATGTTGGATCATTTTGACCATGATTGAATTTTGTATTGAGACAATATTTGTCACAATAAGATGCTAGACCATGGTTGACAATGGATAAAAATGGTTGTTACAATGTGACATTGGATAAAGACATAATCCTTGTCACAATGTGACCATAATTATTGTAGAGTTCCATAACTATTTTGTTTTGACACCCTTTTTCCTCCATTTTCCTCTTTTTCATCATCATTATCAACTCAATAAAAGAAGTAAATCATAGATTTTGATAAGCTAAAAACTCTTACATGCCTTATTTTTCATATTCGTTAATTTTCCTTATTGTTATGTTAAAGATTGCATTAGCTACATAATTAACATGATTCTACGCCTATTTTATAAATCTGTAGCTACCTCCATGGTTCGCGGGGTTTTAATAAACTAATGAAGCAACTAAGCACATGGGTAGTTGAGAATCGATCCCCTCATGGATTTTCTCCTATTCACTTGAGCCAATTCTCCCAAGGAATCAAATAGTGGCGCGGTCAAAGACACAAGTCAAACACATAGCAAAAAAAGTCTCAGTATATCACGTTTCTTTGATTTGCTTTCCAAATAGAAAATCAATGAAATTACGCTTTTCTATTTAGTTTCAAATTTGAATAAGGATTGAACAAAAGAACTGTAGGCATAGAAGTCTCAAATTTTTGAGGACGGATTTCATAAATATCTAACCTATATAAACAATAGTAGGGAGGAAGTAATAGTTAATTGCTAAAGAATTGTGAAATAAAAATTTCTTCTTGTATTAATTTGAACTTATCTCTATATGATTCAATGTGTATGTGTTACACAGTAATTTGTCACTCTCGTGTCACTCCCCATTCCTAATCTTGGAGAAACCTAGTAGTGACTACTCTCTTATATATTCACCATGAAACTTATGCTCTTGCATCCCTTGAAGTTTGAAGAAATAAGTGCCCACTCCCTTCAGAACATTTCCAAAGAATCCTTCTCAAAACCGAGTTTTCAAGATCAATGCTCTTTCTAAGTGTCTCACCTGCGTCAATGGCAGAAGTTTACACTATCGCCCACATCGATCAGTGCTACTATTAGCCCAATACCCATGTGGGATGTTTTATAAAAGGAAATAGAGTTTCATGTCTAGAAACTTCTAATGGCGATGCACTGGATGTTCGTTGGGCTCGATAGAGCTGAGGAGGTCTCTTTGGGATTTCCTCCCGTTACAAATGGAGAAAACAAAAGAGATAATCCCTCTCCCATCATAAGAGGAACCATCTCCCCTCCATCAAAGCTATATAAACTCCTCCTTTTCCAAGTTGAACTGGTCTTTTTGGAGCTTGAATAACCAACAAGATATCTATAGCTTTTTTTCCTTCTAGTTTAAGTGTGTAAATGGAGAATAGTGTGTTTGGTTTGGTTTGGAACTAAAAGGAAGAAGTCTTAAATTTCCATTGTTGAGGCTAACCATGAGATACTAGAAGTGGTGTTGGAACCAGGATATATCGGAGGAGACTTGCAATGTAAAGGCTTTGGTTGTATCTCTTTCTGAGATTTATATCAATACAGCTAATGATTTATTTCCTACATTGATTGTCATATTACATTTTATGGCTTAAGATTCCTTGAATTTTTAAGTGAATTGAATGCAACTGTATGCTATTACATTTGTTGTTGTCTCTTTTGCACTTGTTTTAGGTATTTGAAGGAGAATAACAAAATTAAGTTAGAGCAAAGGAGTCAGGCCACCATCAAGTGGATTAGCATTCTAAGAGATAGGCCTTCTTATTCGATTATAGTTTAAGGAAGTTTTCTATAGGTTGTTATGTTTGTGTTTAGACCCACTCTAGGGCTAGAGGGATCACCTCTATTCAAAGAGGAGATTAACCTACTCCACAAATTGGTGACTCTATTGGGATCCATCCCTCTCTTTTGATTGTTTTTCATTTCGTGGTTTGTGTTAACTTTTGTTGTAGCACCCTTTCCTTTTGGTTTTCTATGCTTTGTTTGGTTTACTGCTTTGGTTCTGAAATTTAGAGTGACAAGTTTGGTTTTGATATTTGATATTTTTTATTTTTTTTGTTGAAATCCTCGATCAACATGTTTTATTTTCTGAGAGTCACGGCGGCTAGTGGAATTTCTCTGAGAAAATTCACGTATTACCCCCTTGTGGCACTTGTTGTCAGTTATACAATCACGCTGATCGTGCAAGTGAAGATCAGGATTTCTCCTGAATCATAAATAGTGTTTCTTGCTCTCATAATTTCTGCCTCTTAGTATGTTTGCCTTTGTTCTCCCTATATAGAAAGCTTCATTAGCTTCTTGTGTGTGATTGTTTGGTTTAATATTTCCTTACTTGATTTTTGAGTCTTTGGATGGTTTGTGACCCTATGGAATCTAGGTCATTGTCCATTCAATTGTTTGCGTGCTCAGCAAGTGAAGTGGTTGGTTAACTACTCCATGCATTTTCTGTTCTAGTTTTTTTTATTGCTTTTGTGTTAGGATATTCTAACAAATAGAAAATAGTTAAGTATAACTTGGTCTAGTGTAGAGTTAGGTAAAGTGTGCTTCTTTACTATGTAATTTTGTAACTTACAATCCAACTGTCATGATATGTAGTGATCCAACGGTTCATTCTCTCCTCGGTATTACCGACACTTGATCTGTGGCTTAACACTTGATTGGTCCATGATCTCTATTTAAAGAGCATGGAGGGTCATTTGTAGGGTAACTATTCATGAGAGAATCTTATGCAATTTTTCCTTCTTTTATTAATGAATTGCCTGAAGTGGCCGCGTTGGCTCAGGCCGTGGACTATTTCCCTCTTTGAGGGGTTTAACCACGTCAACAATACTGGTGTATTGATCTGTGATCTATTTTTGAGTGGTGTCCTTTGGTGTTCTGCCTCAAAAACTTACCGTGTAAATTACTACATGGAATCAAAGCTATTTGAGGGCCACATCTATTGGTGATCCAAATCTAAAGCTGGTAGAACTGCATTCGACTTCCGTTTCCTAGATCTACTGTTTGTGACTACTTTCAAGATGAGAGGAATACTCTATTGTGTTAGGAGCATTTGTTCCAGTGAGGAACCTCTTTCGTTTCACACGAAAATCTTTCTGGTAGCCCTAGCTACGTCATTTTAAGATCTAGAGGTATACATTATTTATTTGCAATTTCTAGTTATTTTCTCTCTGTTTATTTCAGTTTATTTAGCTATTTGTTTTTTTTATTACTAGATCTATACCTTTCATTTTTGTGTGTGCTCTTTGCCCCATGAACCTATGCGATCTCGGCAAATCAAAAACAAAGAGGAAGGTTTTTTCTCATGTGTATGGTCTTTTCTGCCATGCCTTAGTGTGATCTCGAAAAATCAGAAACATTGAGGGAAATATTTAGTTTTCGGCTAAAGCTAACTTAAAGTTGCAAGGTTTGTTTTTTTTGTATGTCTATGTTGGGTTTTGTGTTTTTTGTTTTGTAGGGTAAAAATGAGCTTTCTCAAGGAAGCACGCAGCCCAAAGCTTCAGTGACTAAAAAAAGAAGCTCCATCCTCTTTTCCAAAAATTACTAACCTTTCAATCTAGCTCACTTGGTCCAAAGCTACTTTATGAGAATATAGGTCTTGAGTTCAAGTCTTTCTTGGTCCAAAGCTACTTTATTAGATTAAGTTTGGAAAGGGAGCAAACTCTTTTTTAATATAACATTATCATTCATTTCCGCACATTCCCGCACTTTGTCGTCATCTTCAACAACGTTTCTTCAAAAAATCGTAACTTCTTCATCCGGAAGCCATTTTCAGAGCCTTTTTTTTTTAATCAGCCTATATTTTTTAGATCTTTCCATTGGAACACATATTTTCAGCACATACAACTTCATTTTCTATTAAAAATGGAAAGTCCATGCCAAGTTATTCTTGACACCACCAACTACTTCCAATGGTGGTCCTACATTGTGGATTTACTTAGAAGTAAATGTCTTTACCGAATAGCCTCAGACCAAGAAACCAAACCGAAAGATGAAGATAAGGCAGCAAAATGGGAAAATATGCAAGATCAAGAACATGGGTTAATAGGGATGTCTATTTCTCCAAACCTTAGATTCCATATCCCATAACTTGATACTCATGATGAAGCAATGAAACGGATCATTGAATCTTTTGGAATTAAAAATGAACGTAGGGCCCATCAACCCGAAAATGAGTTGCTTGCATTGGACGCCAATAATTTTCCTTCCATTGAATATTTTTTGTCCAAGTTCAAGACCCTTAGACTTCTCTTGTAAGGTCTTAAGGTTAAGAAAGAAGATGGTAACCTTATCTATTCCATTCTTACTAAGTTAGGACCAGCTTACTCTACGATTGTTTCCACCTTCCATTCTACAAGAGAAGCCTTCATTACTCAAGGACAAGCCTACAAGTCCCCTTCCTTTGATTCCCTTTGTGATTCTTTAATAAGAGAACAAGAAAAACTCTTACGTATTGGTCTTCTTAATCTTGGAAACTCTTCTAAGAAAGCCTTAACTGCTCAGCAACAACCAAATTCAAAGAATCCTAAGAAGTTGTCCTAAAAGGAATGGTCCTAAACTAAAGAAGGGTCCTAAGCAATTCGAGTCTCAAAATGAAAACTCATTTCAACAAAATGAAAAGGCAAATAAAAACAAATGGAAGAAGAATAATAGACATTTCCACTTTTGTAATCGAGATGGCCACTTAGAATCCAAATGCTTTAAGAAGATGGAAGCCTTGGAAGTAGCAATGAAGAAGCATAGCATCCATTTGGAGCACTCTTCAAATTCAACTTCATCTTCAGGCATAGGACTTTTTGCAAGTGGCTATCAAGCATCTCGATCTGGCTATGCACTAAATGTATCTTCTTCTTCACATTCTCATGAGTGGCTCATTGATTTTGGAGCTTCTTATCACATGGAAAAAAACAAAACCATGTTTTCTTCTTTAAATGATTGTAACAACAAAAATATATATGTTGGTGATGATAGATCTCTTAGTGTTGTAGGAGATGGAACTGTTCATATAGAAAATGGTTAATTTAATGATGTATTATGTGTTCCAACCTTATCATGCAACCTTCTATCTGTATATTAGATAACTCATTCAGGTGAAGGTAAAATCACTGAATTTTCACCTCACGATGTTGTAATTAAGGACCTAAGAGATCCTAGACAGATTTTAGCTACTGTCATTGCTGATGATTCTATAAGATTGTATAAGTTTAACATCTTTGGGTCAAAATCTTCCCTCGGTATTTGTTTCTCATAATGATGAAGTCATCAATCTTTGGCATGAGTGATTTGGTCACTTAAACTATCGCTTCCTTTAGAATCTATGTAAATAAAATATAGTGACAGGTCTTCCAATGGTATCTTGCAGAGATGGTGTTTGTTCCGGACGTGAACTCGGAAAACATCATCGAGATAGTTTTGAAAAAAGTGCCTCTTGGCACACATGAACCCCTTTATAGCTTGTGCATAGTGATTTATGTGGTCCACTTCTAGTTGTTTCATTCTCTGGCTACAAGTATTTCTTAACTTTAATTTATGATTTCTCTAGATGCACCTGGGTATACTTCTTAAAACTCAAGAGTGAAGTATTTAACATGTTTTTGGCCTTTAAGTACTTTGTTGAAAAGCAATTTGGACATCAAATTCTTAAGCTAAGATCTGATAATGGCGGAGAATATGTTAACAACAAATTCATCAAATTTTGCACTAAGAATGGACTTCAAATGCAACATATTGTTCCATATACTCCACAACAAAATGGTGTAGCTGAAAGGAAGAATCACACCTTAAAGGAAATGGCTAATTGTATGCTTCAACCTAATGGACTTAGTCTTAATTTTTGGGTAGAAGTAATTAACTATGCAAATTACATAATAAATCACACTCCTACTAAGGTTTTAAAGAATATCACTCCAGAAAAAGCATGGAGCTTAATTAAACTAGATGTAAGTCACTTTCGTGTTTTTGGAAGTGAAGCATGGGCCCATATTCCAGATGAGATGAGAAACATAAAGCTTTAGAACCTAAGAGTGAAAAATGTATTTTTGTTGGATATTATAAAGATGTCAAAGGATATAGACTTATTCCACTTAAGTCCAAAAATATTGTCATTAAAAGAGATGTAAAGTTTGCTAAAAATATATCGGCCTATTGGCCTAGTTCGGCGGATGTCCCATCTCTCTATCTCTTCTACTTTTGAAAATATTTCTTCTTCAGATGATGAAAACAATGATGAAAATCCTCCCCAACCTTTTTAGGAGCCTTCTTCAGCTCCTCATCTTCCAAAATGGGTTCGTGCTACTTGGGATGCAGCAGGCACTCTTGACGATGATCCTACAAATCAACGGCGTACACGTTCTTAGTTCGATAGAGCCTCTTCTTTACTGGCTCAAGCTTCAGCGAATTATGATCCTGACACCTTTGGAGAAGCTTTAGGGCAGCCAAATTGGGATGCAGCTATGAATGATGAATATCGATCATTATTAGAAAATGATACATGGGATCATGTTCCTCTACCAAAGGGACGAAAACTTGTTAGATGCAAATGGGTTTACAGAACCAAGTATGGACCAAATGGGAAAGTTGATAAACATAAAGCCCGTCTTGTTGCTAAGGGTTTTCACAAGTTTAAGGCATTGACTATACTGAAACCTTCTCCCCTGTTGCCAAAATGAACTCTATCTGCCTTATTCTTTCCCTTGTTGCATCTTTCAAATGGGAAGTGCATCAGATGGATGTTAAATATTCCTTCTTGCATGGGGACTTGCATGAAGAAATCTATATGGAGCAACCTATTGGCTTTATACAAACAAACTCCAGCTATGTATGTTGGCTTAAGAAATCTCTTTATGGTATCAAGCAAGCTTCTCGGGCTTGGTATGCTAAAATGGATAGCTTTCTCTTAGAAATTGACTTTTGTAGGTGTCACTCTGACAATACTGTCTACACCAGGAACATGGGCAAGTCTATTATCATTCTTATGCTTTATGTTGATGAACTTATCCTCACTGGTAGTGATCCCAACCTTATAAATCATGCGAAGTCCAACCTTAAAAAGAAGTTTGAAATGACCATGTGTAGTCCAAGTATGCCTGTGATCTTCTATGCCATTTTCACACGGAAGAATGTAAGCGAGCCCCTTCTCCCTTTCAGTTTGGAGCCAAATTTTCAGTCACTTGTACTTCCCTTGAAGTTGATGCTACCTTATACTGTCAACTTGTAGGAAACCTTGTGTATCTAACCCATATCATCTTGACCTTTCCTTTGTTGTTGGCCTTATTGCTCGGTTTATGCAAAACCCCCATGAAAGTCATTGGAAAGAAGCTAAAAGAATACTTCATTATGTTTGAGGTATAGTCTAGTTTGGGATTCATTACAGTGCAGAAGAATCTCCTCTATTGGTTGGTTTCACGGATTCTGATTGGGCTGGTGACCCTGATGATCGGAAGACTATTGCAGGTTATGTGTTCACTCTTGGTTCAGGACCTATTACATGAGCTTGCAAGAAACAAAGTGTCATTTCTATTTCTTCAGCAAAAGTAGAGTATCATGGGGCCATAGAAGCTAGTAAAGAAGCCCTGTGGCTTTGTCATATCCTATTAGAGTTTGGCTTTCAGCAGTGGCATCCGACTACATTTTGGTGTGATAATCAAAGTGCCATTCAACCATGCAAAGATCCAATCGAACATCAGTGTAGCGAACACATTGAACTGCACATGCACTTCATCAAAAAGCTCGTTCATGACCATGTTCTTGAAGTGCAATATTTTTCAACAGATGATCAAGTTGCAGAAATCTTTATAAAGGCTCTCACAGAGGTGAAGTTTACTAAACTTCGATTTAAGGTTGGAGTTCAGGAAGTTTTCACTAAGGGGGGATAGGCTCTAGTGCCTCCTTCCTTCTCCTATTGTTTCATATTTTTACATCCTTCAATCCCATCCCAAGTTGTTCTTAAGGGGGGATGTTAGGATATTCTGACACAGGAAATAGTTAAGTATAACTTGGTCTAGTGTAGAGTTAGGTAAAGTGTGTTTCTTTACTATGTACTTTTGTAACTTACAATCTAACGGTCACGATATGTAGTGATCCAACGGTTCATTCTCTCCTCGGTATTACCAACACTTGATTCGTGGCATAACACTGATTGGTCTATGATCTCTATTTAAAGAGAATGGAGGGTCATTTTGTTATAGCTCCAAATCTAACTATTATGGTTTGTGATGCTGCACTCATGGCCTACGGCAACCCCTCCTTCCAGACCTAGTCCCAAATTTAAAAAACAATGTTTTATTCCCTGTACGCGACATTGCTCTAAGTTAAACGTGTGTATACGCGGGTCTGCATATACCCAACCCGCGTATATGTATTAAAACACTTTTAAAAATATAAAACTCCTTATTTTCAGGTGGAGATCACGAGTTTTACCTGTTGATCACCTGTTAGTGCCCGTGGCCCAACTGTTCCCAACCAACTTCTAACTAAAAAACTACTTTGGGATTAGTATAAAAAGACATCAAAGGGAAGGCCTAAGGGAGGAGAGAAGAGAGAGAAAGGTTACTATACTGAGATTTTTCCCTTGACCAGGTCTGAAGACCCTTGTGCCTTCTGCACTTCCCCCATTTGTACAGGAAACCCTTGTTTCCTTGTGATTTGTTGTTCATCCACTAGTTATGACATCATGGAGTGAGACTTGGAAGGAGATATGCTAGAGGCTTGAGGCTGGATGAATCCGGAAGGAAGCTTTGCTTGGAGCCTGCGAAAGGTTACTCAGGTGATATTACTCCTTTTGTACATTCTACTTGTCTATAATAAAGAAACACGTCTTGGTTCCCGATATGCTTCTTCTTTATGTTTATGATGTTCATGTTTGAATTTCATGTATGAATGGTTGTTTAAAGTTCATAATTAACTTCCTTCTTTTATAACATAAAGATGATTTTTGTATAAGTCTTTGTCCATATACTGTTGCATTCTTTGGAATGGTTTGTTTTGCAGGACAAAGGAGCGAAAGGGACTTGAAGAAGGGTTTGGACCCTTGAGGAACTTCTCGAACGTAGGACTTGAGGTACGCCCTTCTTACTTTAGAATTTGCTTATTATAGCGTAATGGCTGTGTGAATGTGTCTTTCTTTGTTTAGGAAACTTTCAGTCTGCTATGGTTTCCACCCAAAAGCCCTAGGGGAGCAAATCCCTCAACAGAATTGGCGACTCCACTAGGGACAACACTCTTGTTGTTCCTAGTTTGGGTGTTTGTCAAGCCAATCAGAGCTCAGTTGCTTGTTGGTTTGTTGTTACTGTGTGGTCTTTTCTTGACTTTTGAGTTTTGCCAGTTTCTTCAGTTTTATTTTTTATTTTTCTTGAAATCTTTCATATACATTGTTTTCCTTAGTTACAAAAGCGTATAAACGCTTACTTCCTGAAGTAAACCCGTGTATACGCAGGTTTCCTCAGGCACAGTCGTGTATACACACAATCTGCACTTAAGCACAGTCGCGTATATCTTGCAACTTTCAAGATTTATAAATTTTTGTGTCTCTGAAGTTTGTCTGGTGTTTTGAGTCAATTTGAAACAGTCATTCTTGTCAGTATCAGTTGTTTGTTTTACAGCAAGCGGCTTACTCCGATTTCTCTCTGATTATAAGGAGTGTTGGTATTGTTTTGTGTTTGCAAGCACCATCATCATTTTGCTAAAAGCATGCAAGATTTCCTTGTTGGAATCTTGGCTTTTCAGGGCAGAAATATTGGTATCAATCTTGGTGTTGGATTTTGCTTTTGGTGACTTTTTGTTTGCTTGACAAAACCGCTTTCATTTACTTCTTTGTTTCATGAAATTTGTCAATTGATACTTTCTTGAAATTGTCTTTTTGATCTTTTTTGGTCTTTGTTACCAAAGATTTCCTTGCTACTTTCGATTGTTAAAAAGCATCTTTAAACATATTTTTTTTTGTTGAGTTTTCATTCATTGTGTGGTGTCAACTTGCAAAAGTGTTTGTTGCTTATTGTTTCAATCGCAAAGTTTCAGTTTTGTTGAGAGCATTTTTGAAAAGACTTTTTTTGTTGTTGCGTTGAAGAAAACTTTTTGAAAAACTCCGTTTTTCTTTCTTGAACTTGTTTTCATTTGGTTTCATTTTAGTGAATGAAAGTACTTTATGTTTGTCTTGAAATTTGTTTTTAGTGTTTAGACGAAATGAATAGTAGCATCTTATATTCCATCTATACATTTTAAGTGCCAAAATAAAAAATTGATAAGCAAGCAACTTTCATTTCTTGTTTTTAGAGATGTTTCGATTCTTGCATCTTCACTATACTTTGCATTAGTTTGCATCGTTAAAGAATTAGAAATTCTTTTGGTTTTTGCGTGTGTGAAGTGTGTTACAAGAAAAGAAAAGAATTTTTTTTTCCTTTCTAAGTGTTTCCTACAACCCATGTAGAGTACTCTTTTCATCGAAAGAAAAATGATTGCATTCATGTAGTTACTTTTTCTTTGATTTTTGGTTGAGTCATACACACATCATCAAGTTTCACTTCCATCATCCCCTGAATTAAAGAACAACCTATTTTAAAATCAAGCGCTAACTAAAATTCACTAGAAATTTTTATTTTAAGTTACATACACCAACAAGTTTTAGGATTTTAGGGCCTTGGATTAGGCGAGTGGAGAGTTAACTCTCCAAGGCCATTTAAATGTCAAACATAGGATCATGAATAACGAGAGAAAATCCAATAGCGTTAGGAAGACCAGGAAATCTCCGGATCTGGGAGTTAAGCACGAGGGTCTGTGAAGACAGGGAAGAGAGATACTCTCTCTCCTACTTGTCCGAACTTACCTCACAACTGTTCCGCCTGGCTTCTGCGACGAGTTGGTATCCATAGTTGCCACTCCTAGGGAGCTACATAGGTGGCTGCGGAGGGGAATCCCGTGGCACCTGAGGTTGACGTTGTATCACTCTCGACAATACTACTGGAGGGCACCCTTGCGAAGCTTGGGGGCTTGCACCAGCGCAGGCTGTTGTTAGGAGGTCAGCGTAACTTCCTCTGTTACCTTCGCTGATAGGACTGGGCCGTCATTATCCCAGAATATCTTCGGAAGGCCCCTTACTCCACTTTCTTGTATTTTGGTGTCCGGTCCTCATCACCCGGAGCGGAAATACTTGGAAGTTGTTTGACTGGCTGACTTCTTTTAGGGACTTTATAGTGAGTGCTCTTTGCTCCTTGTATATAGTTGGCTTTAGGTATTTTTTTCTAGTCACTTTTGGATTTGATATTCTGAGCGACTGACTTACCACTCTACCGATCTTGAAAGACTTTTGGTCGTTCTTTTGGAAGTTGTGGAGTTGCCTCCTCAAGAGAAAAAGGTCTTGATTGTGTGTTTATATTCCTTGAAAAGTCATTTCTACATTCTCGTAAGGGAAGGGTTTTAGAATCAGTTAGATATGGCCAATATTCCTGTGGAAACCAACCAAGGTACCCTTCCAAAAGGGGATCCTTGTGCTTTTCCTTTCTTTGGAAACGTTGGTACTCCCTTGATGGCCACTTTTAATATTCCTGGACTAAATGTTGGACTGACCGTTTGGCTATGGTCCACTCCGAATATTCCGAATGCTCTTGAAGCCTCTTAGTTGAATGCGTTTTGTCAAGGGCATCACATGGGTGCTAATTTTTCATCTTATTTCAACCTCTACTAGTCATGTGGAAGATGAGTCTTCAACCTCTGCTCGACATGTTGGAGATGGACCTTCAGCCGCTGCTAGTCATGCTGGGGGCATAAGTCTAGTCACTGCCAGTCATACTAGCATTTCATCTTCAACTTCTGCTAGTCATGTGGAAGATGAGTCTTCAACCTTTGCTTGACATGTTGGAGATGGACCTTCAGCTGCTGCTAGTCATGCTGGGGGCATAAGTCTAGCCATTGCAAGTCATACTAGCAAAGAGTCACCGACCTCTGCAAGTCATGTTCAGGACTCTCCGTAAACCACTGCTAGTCATGTTGGCGGAATTCAGGTTGATAAAAAACCTGGACGTAGAAGTTTTAAACCTAAGTTCCCTTGTAAGATATGCAAGGGAGACCATCTTACTCATTTATGCCCTGGTATTCTAGAGGTCCAAAGGATATGGTCTGAGTCTGAAAGTTCTTCTACTCCTACATTTGATTTGGTTTCTCATCAATCCCATCAACCATTGGTTGCTAATGTGGTAGCGCCAATGCAATCTTTGGCCAATTACACTCCTCGTTTGGTGGTGAAGTGCCTAACAAAAGAGTTTGTTTGATCTCTAGTAGAGAGTCTTCTGGTATAGGGGGCATTCTGGTTTCTTCGAATGTTCCCCCTCCAAGTTCTAAGAGTGTTTCCTTTGATTGGGATAGTCTTGTTGAGCCTCGTCTTCCTTCAGATGCACCTTTCCAAATAAAGGTCAGACTTCATTCCACAAATGTCTATCGATGTATGGCGGATGAAGGATCCTCTGCAAGTATTATATCCTCTTTGACTTGGAAAGCTTTGGGTTCCCCAAAGTTGTTGATAGCTCAGAGTTAGTTGTTAGCCTATGATAGAAGACCTGGTGAATCTATGGGTGTTCTTCCTCAATTTCCTATCACTTTAGGTGGGAAGACTATCTTAATCGATACAATTGGGGTTGATAGTCCTTTAGAATTTAATATCCTACTTGGGCATGATTATGTCTATGCTATGAATGCTGTGGTGTCTTCACTCTTTCGAGTAATGTGCTTTCCTCATAACGGGAATATTGTCACTATTGATCAGCTTACATCTGATAATCACCAGCCTAATTCGACTTTACTGTAGAATGCCCCTTGGTTTGTTCCAAGTGTTCAAATAGACTCTACCCCTCCACGGGTCAATTATGTGGCATTGAGTCCTCAATGTTCAATCGCTTTGGAGAAGGACCCTTTGACTTATTATTCTCCTTCTTGGGACTTGGTCCCGAAAGTTGACCGAGAGATTATTTCTATAGGGACATGGGACCCTTTAATTCCCTCTTTTGATCCTTGTAGTTCTCGTGATTTCTTAGAACTTGTTTTGCCTTCATAGGAGGAACTTTTTGAAACCATGAGTTTTGACTACCAAAGGAGTCCTTGGCCTAAGCCCTGCAAGGGGTTTGTTCAGCAGAACTATTATGCGTAAGTCGCAAGGTTGTGTGGTTCCCTGTACCATATTGTATATATAAGGTACGCATTTTCAAGTTTTGTATTCCATAACAAAAGATTTTATATGAAGTTTACATGTGGGATGTATTAACTTAGTGTCTAGTGTTCCTATTTATGTTTACGGAACTTGGAAGATTTATCCTTTGGAAATTTTTATGGTTGGTCCGTTCTGACAGGTATTGGTTTCCGAAACTGGCATATAGGTTAGGTTTTTCCGCTTGCATTGTGTACTTATCAATTTCCTTTCCCATTTTTTGCGTTAGGATTGACCCCACCAAGTTATGGTACGGAACCTTCTCATTGCTTAGAAGTATCACGACTTGTGTGGTAGAGCCTACCTTATCATGGGTGCCCTAGTTAGTACCTTGTTGTCACATGGCACTAATGCTGATTCTTTGTCCTTAGGATCTGGAGTCCTCTGTAGTCCTGCTATGACTTATGTGTTGAAGACTCATTCCTCTTAGCTTCTTTGCTTTCATCTGGCATTATACCCTAGAGGCTCCTTTGTGTTGAGTTGTACTACTGCATTGCATGTTGACCATTTGCACCTTTTGGTCTAGAGCCGGCTTCACTTGGACCCGTGTTTAAGGCAACTTTTGACCATGACGACTGCAAAATCAACCTTGCATACCTTTGACTTCTGAAAATTGACACACCTTGATCTGTGGAAGGAACACAACTTTGAGTGTCACTGACTAGTTTTCCCCTCCCTGCATTGAGCATAGGAATGTTCCATTCCCAAGAACTAGATCATCTGTTTCATCGACACTCATTCTTTCCACTGTACTATAGTATTCTTTTATTCTTTTTCAAGCTTAATAGAAAAAGACAAAAAAAATTAAATATTCCAAAAAGAGAGGGAATAGGATAGTATTTCCATTTATTATTGGCAGCTAGAGTCAATCATGTCTCCCTTGAACAAAGAACTCAAAACAAAGTCTCCTCCATATGGGTAGGATTTAGTTTGACTTAGGTACGCCTTAACCTTGTTATTGAGTCAGTTCTCCCCCAATTGGTTATCTCTTCCAATCATATGGAGGGTTCGTTCGTGCCTCCTGCATGACGAAATTATACAGATTTATCATATGCTGCCATATAGTCACATTGAGTCGTGCTTTTTTTCAAGGGAAGTTAGCTTGAGTTGGCCTCTCTGTGGTGTATGTTGACTCATTTTTCAGTCGGCCATCCTGGTTGTCAGTGTCATATCTATCATCAAATTAGTTATATTGGTCCTTTACTCATGCCAGTTTGAGAAGGTCTCCATTGACTTATTGCTCGCGGGTCTTGTCCTTATCGACGACGACATCTTGCTCTGAGGGCAGGCCTAGAGCTGCACCCTGGCCCTATTTTCATTATTGACAGGTCACCTTGTGCTCAACATCGATCAGTATCATGGGTCTTTAACTGAGTGGTTTCCCTTGTGTTCGACGTCAGCTTACATTATCACACATTGGGATTCGTGCAGTACCTTGGTTTCCATTTGACGGTATTGGTGGATACCTCGCCTCTGTGTCAGCTTTCATTATTGGTTGGTTAAAAGGGTTTCTTCCATGCGCTAGCCACATCTTGTGTATGCCGGAAACGTACTACGGTTCGGTTACTACATCTCTTTCGTCCGATTCCTTCCACATTATTGGCCTACGGGTTACACTCGTGCTAGATTAATGAAGGATGCCTTAATTCCTGATATTGGTGGCCACCCACCTAGCCCATTTGGACCCCCACAACTGTCTCTTTCAGTTTTTCAGTTTCCGTAATTGTAGCACAATTTACTATTTTTAGCAGTTTTTTTGGGTCCTGAAC
>APFE030094026.1:0-12272 GCA_000404065.3 Pinus taeda | reverse complement strand
GCCACAGAAGGCGCAGTGCAGAGGCGCCACAGGAGACGCCACAGAGGCGCCACCGAAGGCGCAGTGCGGAGGCGCCACAGAAGGCGCAGCTGCGGAGGTGCGCGGCGCCACAAAATGTGAAGTGCGTAGCGACGCAGGCCAGAGAAAAGGAAATTGCGTATCTATCTTAAGATATTTTGTTGACTGATTTTTTTTTGATAAGGTGTTCTGGGTTTAGTTTACTGTTAAGATGGATCTGGTTATCTGGGTGACTTCTAGTACTTGATGATCATTTGATGTATATGGATCCAGTTTGAAATTTATGAAAAGTGGTCCTTGAAAAGAAGTAGGGGGTTGTTGCTCCCTTCCAGGAAAGACTGGAAAACGAGAGAGAGTTGTAGCTCTCTGCAGGTTGCAGCCTGCGTACTGGTAAAGGACTGCACCAGTACAAGACCATTGTAAAAAGGAGTTTCTAATTTGAAAGAAGATAGAGACATATTGCAGCAGGTGGTTTTCACCCACATTGGGTTTCCACCTTATATCTGGTGTTCTTTAATGTGACTGTCTGTTTTTCTTGTTCATGCTCATTGTTTTATGGTACTGATATGAAAAAATAATTCAAAGTATAAATAAGGAAGAATTGTTAAAAGGACTAGATAATACTGATTCACCCCCCCTCTCAGTATTATTTTCAACAAAACATATACCAACATCAAAGCAAAATTGCTTTGCCTCAACCGGCAAGCAATGAAGGATATAGGGCCCACATCTGATTCACCATCTCCCATGTAGCTTCTTCAGGCCCAATTTGCTTCCATTACACTTTAACTTGCCATATGGCTCTGTTCCTGAGAATGAGATTCTTTTGCCACAATATGTACTGAGGCTTCGACCATAACTCTCCTTCTTTCTCCACTTGCAATACAGACCAATCAATAACATGATCAACATGAAATATGGAAAACATCATGGAATTTCACTGTTGGAGGCAGTGCAATTCGTATTCCACTGGTCCAATCCTCTCAAGGATCTCAAAAGGCATGCAATACCATGGTGCTAGCTTGGCACATGAACCAATCCTCAAAGAGCTTTTCTTGGTCTTTATGCGCAAATACACATGCTCCCTAACCTAAAACTCCTTGAATACCTTGTGTTGATCAGCACAACTCTTCTATCTATCCTGTGTTTCCATTAGATTATTTTTATAACTCGAATTTCCTACTCCATATCTGCTAACATGTCCGGTCCAATAAGAACCCTACTCACTGGATCACTCCAACTGATGGGAGTTTTACAACTCTGTCCATACTATGCCTCGAAAGGAATCATCCTCAATGAATCCTAATAACCATTTTTGTATGCGAACTCAACCAATGGAATATACTCCTTCCATTTCTTCTCCTGGTGCATCACGTACATCCTCAACATATCCTCCAAGATCCTATTGACCCTCTTTGTCTATTCATCTCTCTTCGGAGGATAAGTTGTACTGAAGGCCAACTCTCTACCCAAGCCTACAAACAACTCCTTCCAAAACATGGAAGTTAACTTTGCATCCCTATCCAACACAATCTTCTTTGGAACACCATGCCATATCACTCTCTCTCTGATGAACACCTGTGCTACCTCACTAGCTAAATATGTAGTCTTTACTGGAATGAAGTGAGCTACCTTGCTCAATCTGTCAACCATGACAATAATAAAATCATGTTGCCTCACTACCCTCAGAAGACCTGTGATGAAATCCATGGAAATGACCTCCCATTTCCATTCCAGAATCGATATTGGCTATAGTAAACCGCCTAGATGCTTACATTTCGCCTTTATCTGTTGACAATCTAAACATCTAGCCACAAAATCTGACACCTTCTTCTTAATATTTAACCAATAGTAGAAATTTTTTACTACCGTCATCATCTTTTGATATCCTGGATGACCTGAGTATGGCTTGGCATGAAAATCCCTCAAGATAAGCTTCTTGAGCTCACTGCAATTCAACACATAGATCCTGTCTCTAAATCTTACCAATCCATTTGCTGTGAGACGATAGTCTGCATCTCGATCACCTGTACCTTCATTTGCACCTGTGCTTTGCTGTAATCTGTGCATAATCTCCATGAATTTTTTATCCTGCTGTCCTGCTTGCAAGATCCTATCCTGTAACTTTGTTCCATAATAGCTCATAGATGTTATAATATGATTTACTTGTACCTTCCTTCTAAGAGCATCGGCAACACGGTTCTTGCTAGCTCAAGATCATGTGTCAGGTATTTCTATGCATTCTCATTCACTTCTCATGACTCATAACACATGACTTATCCTTCTTGCATGAGAACTCCTCCAATTCCTCTCTTGTAAGCACATGTACACACTACAAACTTTGTTTGGATCTGCAATATTTAGCACTAGTGCATGTGTCAACAACTGCCTAAGCTGCTCAAAACTAGCCTCATATTCTTCTGTCCATTCGAAATTCTTACCTTTTCGCTGCAATGATGTGATAGGATATGAAATGCGTGAGAAGTTCCGAAGGAAGCTCCTGTAGTAACCTGCTAATCCCATAAATGATCTCACCTCATCAACATTCTTAAGAGTTGCCCACTCCATGATGGACCTTATCTTTTTTGGATCAACTACTATGCCATCCTTGGAGACAACATGTCCCAAGTAATGCACCTCTCTATGAAAGAATCTGCAGTTGCTAAGCTTAACATACAACTGATGCTCTCTTAGCAATCTCAACACTTCTGTTAAATTCTCAACATGTTCTTCCCCATTCTTAGAATATACCAGTATGTCATCAATGAATACAATAACAAACTTGTCGAGATAAGGACGCAACACACTATTTATCAAACATATAAATGTAGCTGGAGCATTAGTCAAACTGAATGGAACAACAACAAACTCATAATGGCCATACCTCTTCCTAAATGCAGTCTTGAAGATATCTTATTCCTTGATGTGTACCTGATGGTATCCTGATTTCAAGTCGATCTTAGAGAACATTGCTGATCCCTTCAAGTGATCAAACAAATCATCAATCCTCAATAATGGGTACTTGTTCTTGATCACTACCTTGTTCAGCTGCATGTAATCAATGCACAATCTAAGAGTACCATCTTTATTCTTCACAAACAACACTGGTGCACCCCAAGGGGATACACTCAGCCTAATGTACCCCTTGTCCAAAATTTCCTTCAACTGCAACTTTAATTGAACCAACTCAGGTGTGCTCATCCTGTAAGGTGCTTTTGATGTTGGGGATGCCCTTGGAACAAACTCAATAGAAAAGTCTACCTCCCTGTGAGGTGAAAACTCTGTAATGTCCTCAAGAAATACATCCTGAAACTGCGGCAAATTTGGGTACCTTCTCAACACATCATCATCCTCAACCTCCTTACCCTTGTTACTAGAAATTTGTACTACAAACATCACACAAACTTTTCTGTAACTATGCTCAGCCTACATAGAGGTAACCATTTTCACTAACGTAGGCTTCTTCTTCCCCCCAAAGTCCTCTTTTCCCCACTATCATCCACACACTCAATGGCCTTGTCGAAGCAATCCACTTTCGTTCAGTGAAGGTATAGCCAATCCATACCCAAAAACATACTATACAATCCCAATGAAAATACATTCAAATGTGCTGCTGGAGGCATACCATTTAAATCAAATTCAAAAGCTTTCACCCAATGGTGAACTCGCTTCTTGGTACCTGTAGCCAACTGTACCAACCAAGATTCTACATGCACTTGTTTTCTCAAACCACACTTATCCACTAGGTCAGGATTAATATAACTATAGTTAGATCCAAGATCAATCAAAATATAAAAAATTTGATCACAAAGTTTACCGTTGATCTCAATGATAAATTCCTAATGCTTCACTTGCCTTTTGTCCATAGCTGCAGAGATCCGAGGAATGCTACAACATCACCAACTATGTGTGCCTTCTGAGAACTATATATCTGGGGTCTACCACAGCTCTGATACTGTGGATAATCCCTCTTATGATGATCCTTACCACATATCCAACACTACAATGGTTCCCTACCACCACCTCTAGCTTGCTGCTCTCCATGTGTCTTCTCAAATGGATTGAATCTCTTGTAAGGAATTGCATTTTCTTTCTCACTTGCATCTTGAGGTCTTCGTCTCTTTGGTGGCCATTTTCCTTTAGCTTTTTCATTTATTTTCAAGTCATGCTTAGGCTCAACTTTGCGCTTTGACTACTCATAACAATGCTTCAACTTTCAGATGGCCTCCTCCAATGATCTAAGCTCATCAAACTCAATCCAGTTTGTGTATGCAACTGGCAGTCCATTGATGAATCTTTGAACCTTGGCCTTCTCCTCGTTGTGGTAAGGCACATATCTCAACAACTCCAAAAATATGCTAGTATACTCATCATCTATCATAGAACCCATCTGCAACTCATAAAATCCTTAGCTCTGTCATCATAGTACCTCTCAGACAAGTACTTCTTCATGAGGATCCTTTAAAATGCATTCCAACTCAAATCTTTCTCATGTATACCTTTTACATTCTTCACTTCTTCCCACAAAATATTCACTTTACCTTTGAGACTGAAAGTGGCTATCCTTCATTTCATTTTTTCTGAATAATCATGCAATCAGAAGAATTTCTTCATACAAAACAACCATGCCTCTGCATCCTGTGATTTCTTCATCATTCCATCAAAGGTAGGTGGCTTTTCATTCTTAAACTCATCTGGAAAGTATGCATATCAGAACTAGAACTAGAATAGTACCTGTGTCTATCACCTCTCCTATCTGGAGTGTCCAACAACCTACCATCTCTGATCGTGTCAGATCTATCCGACCTATGTCTAGTAGGAGACCTACGACCATATTCCCCATTAGTTTTGTACTCATGTTCATGGCTGATCTGAAGTGGCCCCTGTCACTGCAATTATGACAAACTCTAAACAAGTATAACATTCACCTCTGCTTGTTTCTCTATGGCTGGTATGATTTTGTCATTGTCTACTTTGCAACACCTTATTTCTTCCTTCACGATTCCCAATGTGTCTATCAAGTCAAAAGAGTGCCCCATGCCACACTGCCCTTCTGATGCATAGGGAGATTCTATATAGTCTACCACCTTGCTAGCCATTTGATCTCTTTCCTGCAAGGCATACCATGTCAGCTAAACCAAATCACAATAAATCAATGTACATTAGCATAATTCAGGGGGGATACCTTATCTGCAAGATCATCAAATCAGCATGACACATGTATAAGATAATCATAATAACATATAGACATATATCGAATAAATGCATCAATGCATAAACATCATTCTAATTAGGGTCCAGTCATCAAGGCAAGGCCATATCAACAATGCATGCTATGACCTCATGCATGACAACAACCATTACTCCAATGAACACATTGCCACATGCAACTATCAACATGCATAAGCATTTCCTAATCAACTACACATACGTATAAATGCATGTAGTCAAGAATAAGCAATCAATTCTTGTAACCAACCTACAAGATTGATACATATAATCAAACATACAAGCATGCAACCCAACATACAAGGATGTAATCAAGCTACATATAATCATGTAACTCGTCAATTACTTCTGATAATGCATCCCACAAAATCAACATCAAGTTCCTCATGACAACCTACCACAATCATGATCAACATGATGCAATGAAACAAACACATGGAATGCAAGTGTAAGAGACACACATGCAACTGACATGCATGCATAACCAAGTACCTTCACAAAAAGGAGAGAAAAACCACGCTCTGATACCAATCTGTAGCACCCCCTCCTCCCAGGTCCACCTAAGCAACCATCCAACCAAGGTAAACATGTGACGAGAGAGTCTAATATAAGGGATTCAACTTCCTGGGTGACCTTAAGGAAATGGAACCGACATAAAAAATTTAAACAAACCCATCCACATCAGCAACACCACCCTCAAGAGATATGTCGACCACTTAGACATCCTATCCCTGGGTACCACTAATGATTTAAGCCTTTTAACCCTTGGTCGCTCTCATGCTATAGGGATGAAAGCGTCCCACATCCCAAAGTTGCTCTCATAGGCCTATGTTTCAGTGATTATGGCCTTTTCTCAGTAGACCTGTGCCAATGACCCCGAGATTTGAGCCACTTTTCTAGCCCAAAATCCTGACCTCTACCGATAACTTCATACAACCTTTAGAATCCATCAAAAACATGATAACAATGCTGATAAATCAAAAATCAAACTCAGGACTATCACTGAGCATCCCCAACCAGGATTGACATTTTGTCAAACACTTGGCATCAATGCAACCTACAGGTCTAGGATACAAGACAAAGAATAAATGAATGAAATGAATTATGAAACATAATGAGAAGGGTCACCTCCTTCTCCATTGACCTATTATATCATCAATTAGGTCTTGCATCCATCCATTTAACAATTACAAGTAAATACATGAAATAACCATGACATGAACTAGTCATTTAACCATACTTATAGACATCATAAAACCGTATAAATATCAAAGATATGAAAACCATTAATTCCATATATAAATAATTTAAAAAGTAAGAGAACTTATCTTTTATTAATCATAGGCAAATCTGACTAGGTTCAGGACTTCCACATACCACCCGACCATAGACATGGTTGAACCAAATCTCTCTTTCAGCCAATCACCCCCATGCCATATTCCAAGCATGAATATGGGATCTCATAGAACAACCAAAAAATAACCAAGGAAATCGAGAGGTTAAACCACCTCCACCCTCACCAAACCATGATCACACCAAAACATGTGCTCTGATCACAACCGAACTGAACTTTGAATTCCATCCGGATTCCATCACCATCCTTGAGGAAGTTTCCGTCTCCTTATCTCTCTGGCTTTACTGCAATCCAACCTCGTATTACTAGGCCCTAAACCAAGACCAGCCTCTCAGGATTTACCGCAATCCAAACTTAGATCAATAGGCCCTAAATTGAGACTTCTCCCTCAGGCTTTACTATGTATCCTGCCAAAACCGGTCAAGGGATTCCTAGGCCTTTTGGAATGAACCTTGAGACCACCTACGCCCTGGATTCTGAAATCCATCTAGAAACCAAAGCTCAAAACCGAGATAAACATCCCAACATACCATGGAATTCCAAAAAAGGCAAGGCTAGGTTGAAAAACACTGTAATAACTCGACAAAACCATGCCACCGACAACAAGAGAACCATACACCACCATGCAAAGCCATGCATGTCAAAACCAGCTACGAAATCACACATGAAAAAGGTTACCTGCAAGTATTCATGTTGAAGCTACTTGTTCCTACTTTTCCTTCCTTGATCCTTGCTTTTCTTCCTTTCCTTTCTGCGTGCTTTTCCTAGCTTGATCCAAAGCTAGAGTGCTCCAAGAAAAATCTAAGTGACCAAGAATGTATGTGTGAGAGAGAATAATGAGATAGCTCCAAAATTGAACTGAAAAAAGGTTACCAACTGATCCTCAGAATCATTTTTATTAATGAGGCCTATAATTTCTTCATTTTCCATTATTTTCCTTCAATTTCCTCCTGACTTGCAACCTGTGATCTTTTACCTTCATTTTCTCCTAATTTCCTTTATTTTCATAAATAAATGTGCCAAAAATGCCTTTTTTCTAATGGCTTTGCCTTAGCCTCTGCCAAATTTTCTTATCCAAAACACACATCCAATGATGCTCACTAGGATATATTTTCCCAACATTCAGCTTGGATACATGTCCCTTAACCGTGGTCTTATTTTACGTTTATTAAATTTTATTACATGAAATTTTCGTGAGGGCTATTATACATCATGATTGTCATCGTTATCATCCTTACAAGAGGAGTGATAGGGGATACTTGTTGGATGAGTTTAAGAAGGCAAAGCCACCTACATTTGATGGAGAGATGAAGAAATCATAGGATGTAGAGGCATGGTCACTTGGTATGAAGAAATTCTTCTGATTGCATGATTATTCAGAAAACATGAAAGCAAAGATAGGCACTTTCAATCTCAAAGGTAAATCATATATTTGGTGGGAAGATGTGAAGAATGTTAAAGGTATACATGAGGATTATTTGACTTGGCATGAGTTTGAGAGGTTCTTCAAGAAGAAGTATTTTTCAGAAAGATACTTTGATGACAGAGCTCAGGAGTTTTATGATTTGTAGATGGGTTCTATGACAGATGATGAGTGTACTAGCAACTTTTTGGAGCTGTTGAGGTATGTGCCTTACCTCAAGGAGGAGAAGGCCAAGGTTAAGAGATTCATCAGTGGACTTCCAGTAGCGTAAAGAGATCAGATTGAGTTCGATGAGCCTAGATCATTGTGTTATCACTTAGAACCACAATCCACGTATATAATGATGTCCAAAGTTTCATATAAAAAAATAAAAAAAAATTTGTTTAGTGAATAGGTTTCTATGTGTGTCACTTTGAAATTAGAATTTCAAAAGGTATTGATGTGAGTCCTTGTGAAAAACCGTTAGATACCCTCCATCATTATTGTTTAAGGCATGTCTTGTCTTGTTTGCGTCATTTGTATTTTGCGCAGTTTCGCAGCGCAGTCTGATTGGGCAATTTAGCTGCGCAATGATGTTTTCCACCTTTTCGAAGCGTATCATTTACCAACCATTTCGTAGCGCCTTTTCTCAATTCATAATTGTTTGCGCTACGAAATCGGGGATTCTGGGTTTTTGTAGCGCGTTTTCTTGAAATGTCAAGTCTGGGGAGATGAGTCATTAAGTTCGTCCACATTTTGTCAGTTGATGTCTTCTCCAGGTCATGATAGGTTATCATTCCGCCATAAGGTTTAGGATCACGCACATGACAATCATTCTAAGAGATTTTATGAGGTATGGTTGTGTCATAATGTGTATTCATGGTGCGTAAACATGCCTGCTGTATGACGAGATTTTTTTTTTTTAAAAAACGCAAAGAAGCCCGAGTTTTCATTTAAAGGGATCATTGCAAGCGAGCCTGCACTCCAAAGCTGAAGTTGTTTTTGAATTGTAGCTGCTGTTAGTTCTCTGTGTGAAGATATTCGAAGCAAGATGGAGAAAAGAGAACATCGATCCGGTAGGTGCCTAAGAACAGAGCCAAAGGGGCTTGATCTTACACTCAGAGATGAAGGTGTAGCAAGAGCCTTTAAAAATGCTGGTTGCTGGAGGTTTTGCGAAAAGTTGAAGGGAGGACATGCAGAGGTAACGAAAGCTTTTGCATTGAATTTTACTGGCTTGAATTCTAAGGTGTCAACGCTAGAATTTCCTGTGTCTCCAGAAGCCATTTCTATTGTCACCGAAATTCCGAGAGGAGGACAAGAGTGGCTCAAAAATTTTAAATTTGACATGAGTCCCTGTAAGGAATTTTTGAAGGAACCGTATGTAAATGAGGACCTCACCAAAGCTGTGCCAAGGAGTTACTTAAAAGAACATTTTGCTCTGCTCCTTACATGCATCCAGAAATACTTAACATGTGAGGGGAGGTACAACAAAATTTATTCCTATCATTTCAAACTCTTGTTGCATTTCACAGGTAAAGTATCAATAGATGTCCCTTTCTACTTGTTCAGAAGCCTTACTAAAATGTGTGATAAAATCCAGTTAAAGAAAGGTGATTGTGAAACATCCCCGTTTCACCATGGTTTAGTAAAGCTGCTGGTGTTAGATGGTTTGCAAAAAATTGGTAGAGATTGGGATTCTTTTATTTTTATAGCCGGCTTTCAAAGCAAGACAAGCCTCACTCCATTTCCTGTTAGGGAAAGGGAAGGAAGAATTGAAGAACCTACTCTGGCTGAGCTCAGAAAGGAGGTGAAAGACCAAAAGAAGCCCAAAACCAAGTCGAGGAAATCAGAGAAGTCTGTGGTTATAAAGGAGACACCTAAATCATCAGCAAAGGAGACACCTAAGTCATCAAAGGAGAAAATCAAGCACCAGAAAGATGCAGCAGGGTCAAGTGGAGTTGAACAGGTGTCGAAAGTCAGAACCAGAAGTCAGTTAAGTAGAGAAAAAGGCAAATCAATAGCTGTGGAAGAAAGCCCTATATCAAAAGCTAGTCTAAATGATTTGCTTGAGGCAATTGATTTTGAGCAAGCTAAATCAGTGCAAGTTGAGTCAATGCCTATTGACCTAACTCAGTCATCACCTGATAGCACCAAAAAATCAAAAGCCTCAAAAAGGTTAAGGTTTGAGGAACCTGGTAATGAATTTATGTTCAAACCACGAAGACCAGTCACCAGGAGGCAAATCAAAGTAGCTGAGCAATTGCACAAGGAAGAGGTAGCTGTGAAGGTACCTGCAACAAAGGAAATTAAACAACTGCCTAAAGCAGAGAAGACAGAGGAAATGAAAAGAAAACCATACACAAGAAGACAGGCAAAAGAAATGGAGAAGCAGCTACCCAAAACAGAAAAAGCAAAAGAAATCAAGAAGAAAGATATGGATAAAAAGGTCCCCATTGCCAAAGAAACCAAAACTTCATCTTCAAAGGAACAATGGGAGGCAGCCGAGAAAGAAATGGCTAATATGGAGAAAGTTGTAGCAGAAATTGCAGCCATGGAAAAAGAGGTTGCAAAACTAAAAGCTCAGCTTGGTAAGTTAGCTGCCAAATAAAATTGCAAATTTTAAAGGTCAGGTGCTACCCCAAGATTTTGTTTTATTTTTCTTAAGTTCATTGGTTTTTGAGGCATGAAAACATGACATATATATGGAAGATAAATTAGGAGTTTTGAAGCCAGAAGCGAAGCTGTTGCAGTGACAAAGGATATTGATAAATTTAGTGAAGACAATATTTTTGAAAAGAACAGCAGTTTCGTAGCGCGCTACGAAACTGCTGTAGATGACTGTTTTGTAAGAAAACAATGAAGTTGATGCTGAGGTCAACAAATTTTGAAAGGAATGCCTCGAGGGCAGAAAAGAGACCATACAAGGCTATCTAAGCATTCAAAGAGTGACAGGTGTAAGTGTTGGAGAAAAAGGTGAAAGATTTTGTTTTTTTTTTTTGCTAAAGTCTTCCTAAAGCTACTTTATGACCGAATTATTAGGGTTCTGGTAGGGTTACCGGAATTTTGGGTTGAACATCTGTTCAGTTCACAAAGCATCCAGATCATAAGGCATATGGTGTTATACGTGGTTATTAAAGGTATTAAATAGCTTGAAGCATGTTCTTTTGGAAATGAAGACTGATGGAAGGCAGGGACCGTGAAAACAGGGCACACATCCTCACCAACTAATGAGTCATCTGCACAGTTAGAATCCAAGGCAGCTCGTTCAGTGAATGCCTCTCCAATATATTTCGGCCACTACGGAAATGGTACAGATGTCAAAGCTCAAGAAAGCATCATGCACACGAGGAGATAGAATTAGAGTTTCAATAGGATTAGCACTCTATGTATTTACAGCGCAATACCTTTGTATTTAATAAGTTGGTTTAGATATAGATAAGGCAATTAATGAT
This sequence comes from Pinus taeda, assembly GCA_000404065.3. Lineage (NCBI taxonomy): Eukaryota > Viridiplantae > Streptophyta > Pinopsida > Pinales > Pinaceae > Pinus > Pinus taeda. The sequence goes on along the minus strand of APFE030094026.1, from coordinate 817 downwards.
AGATTTTCGAGCTCCCCTCATGCTGGAGGAGGAGACTCAAGGTAGTTTAGTTTTGTTTTCCTATATATAGGAAAAAATCTGATGTAAAAAGGGTTGGAGATTTTTATAAAAAACAGAGTTTTCATATTGGCTTATGTAAAGGACTTTGACAGTAATAGAAAGGATACTTTTTCTTCTCAAGATTCATCTTGTGTTTCAAATTCTCAGAGTATATGTGGTTTGGTCTTTATTCTTCTTGTTTTACAGTTCACTAAATATGCAATCACTCTGAATTCACCTAGTGCTCAGACTTCCTGTGTATGTTTTTTCGAATTGAGGTTCTTCTTGAGAAATGTTCTGAGTGTTGAGACATTATATGCCTTGGCTGTCATGATTGAGTAGCTAATAATTTACTGCAGAAGTGTATGACTCCATGAGCCCAATGGGAGAAGCCAAATTTTGTTGTTCCAACCAGCTTAAATTTCATATACTGTTTAAGGAGTTAGCCATCTTTTCTTGCCCTTAATGCATATCAAAAATCTGTGAGAGAGCCCTCTCTGACTAAGGAGGCTAAACCTTAGTCTAAAGCCTGGTCTGAAACAGTTTCATGAGATCTAACTAAGTAGCAGCCCTTAGTACATGATTTTATGATAACATTTTGGTGCGTCTGCCGGGAGTCTGATGATTACTCATTCCCGAAATCTTAAGATTGAATTTCTGAAGGTAGCAGGAGTTCAAAGTGGTTTTCAAGGCTGCATTATACCTTGGTGACTCCATTAATGTTTAAAGTTTAAAAGGTGGCTTCGAGAGGAAGATATACAAGGAGTAATCCTGACCC
>APFE030094024.1:715-24376 GCA_000404065.3 Pinus taeda | reverse complement strand
ATTTCCTTCTGGCAGCTGCCTGTGCCACATCCGTAGCTCGAACTGAAGTGCTCCAAGAGAATAAGATAATGTTTATAGTCCAAATATTATTAAGAGCTAATAATATTCCACTGTTTTATTTTTAGACTAGCAGTCTAAAAATAGACTCCGCCCATATGTCTAAAATAGAGGTCCATCTATTTTTACCAACTTGACCAATCATCCACAAATAGCATCTTGCAACTCATAGACCATGATCCATATGTCTAAAAATAGACTTTGCGCCAAAAATAGCCTGCAGGACCACTTAGTGAAGGTGACTTCTTTCCACTAAGCTCCATCATCTTGTTGCATTTTCAACACTCCCTCTCAACAAGATATGGATTATCTGCAACCCCTATCCTGTAACTCTGGAATGTTCTGCATGCAACACATCTACCTGGTCCATTTGCTCCAACAACACTTGGAACAAAAAACACTCCCAACTGACCACTCTGTTGATCTAGGAACATACTCTGATGCTGAAGCTCTACCTGCTGCTAACAAGTGCTCCCTCTCTGACATATGTGCTACTACAACATCTCCATGCATCTCGCACTATTGCACACCTCTCTGTGCCACCTAACACTGTGCAAAACACTTGTGCCTCTCGCATTGCTGCAACCTGCTAGCTATGCGCTGTCCTAGGATTCCCTGCACTGTCACTCTCTCTGCCGCTCCATCTGCATCTGTCTCTACCCAATCAGTCAGTTCCTGCTACTCCACATCGGGGCTCGTATAGCAAGGTCTCATCCAAGAGGTTGGGCACCTCAAGGATCGTGCCCCTCCTCCTTGGGACGATCACCCTATATCGCCCCACCTCCTACCTGGAGGTATGGCTGCATGTGATCCCTCAGCCCACCTGGCTCGAAGTTTCCCGCTACTGGAGGTCTTTGCATGAGTAGATGTCTTTACTTGATCTCCACTCATCTTCCCCTGTTGTGGCTGCTCCACAACCTCCTGAAGCTGTTGCACCAATCGTGGCTCCTCCACAATTGTCTGAGACTTCTTCTGGCTTTACATGTTGAGAGGTAATATACCCTCCCTCTCAACCACCAAGTCTCCATCAATTGCCTTGCTGCTCAAGGCTTTGCATGCATCTACATGCAACTGATAAAGGTTCTTGACTCGAACCCCTATCTTTCGGGTTTCTCCAGTTGTCTTATTGTGCAGGAAAGCCTTTCCCTCGCTAAAAACAACATCATATCCCTTGTCTTCTAACATCACCACAGAGATAAGATTCTTCTTCAATTCTGGAACATGCATCACTTCCTTCAATACGAAGGGTTTACCAGACTCCCTCCAAAGGAAATGGTACCGATACCGGTCGCATTGTATCTACCATCATCGCCCATCTCGATGTGCACTCCAAGATCTTTCTCATCCAGATTAGAAAACAAATCTCGATCTCCTGTCATGTGAAAAGATGCACCACTGTCCATGAACCATACCAATCCCATCACACTTGATACCAAGCATGTGATCAATGAAAAATCCAGCTCAAACTGCGAGGCTAAGGCCTCTCCCGCTGCATATCCAACAGCTTGCTTATTTTTCTTCTTCTGCAGACAATCTGTGGCATAGTGTCCGTTCTGGTGACAGTGAAAGCACTTCACCTTGGACATGTCCTAATTCTTGCCTGTCGCACCGGAATGAGAAGCTTTCTTCCCCTTCTTTGCTTTGACAGCCAAAGTGAAATTTTTTTCATCAGATACCTTTGATGAAGATCCGTCCCTGGTATTCCGCTTGATCTCCTCTTGCACAAGATCCGACCAAAGTCTCTCCCATCCTGGCAACTTCTCCCAACCATTGACAGAGTCTTGATAGGAATGCCAACTCTTCGGAAGACCAAGGAGAGCCAAGCTCACCAAGTCCTCATCATCGACAGTCACCCCCACACTTCCAAGCTCATCCCGGCATTGGGTGAACTTCGTGAGATACCTGGGCATACTATCTCCATTCTCACACTTAATGTTTCTGAGTTTATCCTTGAGCGCCATTCCACCAGCTCAAAACTCAACCGCTTCTGATCTAAAATTTGTGAGAACAAAGTATTTCTCGTACAGAGATTGACTGTATGGGCATTCACTAGATATCTCACCTTCCATTAGAAGGATGAATCCAGAGGCTACCTGGCTCGATTACATACTCTGCCTGAAGAAATAAAATGTAAACACTTTCTGAATAAATAGTTCTGATGATCAACTTTGCTCCGATATCATGTAGAACTTGTTCTACAAATCAGAGAGCTCTGATACCATGTAGAAATTTTATGAACAATATGACACTTATTCAACCGAGATTATCCTGATTATACACTATTGCGGAATACATGCATAATACATAATCTCATCTACGTTGATCATCAATATTGCAGAAGTAGAAACAATTGCATGCGAAGATAGAAGCATCAAGCACACATAACACAGTATTTTCATGAGGAAAGCATCTCGCTAAAAACCCCAAACTATCTTTGTATTATATTGATTGAGATCATGTAACAGTACACAGTACAATACTAGCTCCACTGCTACACACAATACAACATAGATCTGAAACAATCGCTGGCTCAAATCACCTCCACTTCTTGCCTGCCTCCACTGCGCAATCCTGCATGAGAATACTGATGAATGAATGATCCAAATTCGTATTTCCATTGGATATACCATGCAATCCTCATTGGCAATACTCAATCCATTGATTGTGCAAATCACATGCACAACTATAGTCACAACTGACAGCTGTCTTTCGCTTTCACTCACCTCTAACACTTGTCTCCACTGAACTGTTCATGCACTGAGTTAACTGATGTATTCTTCAATTGCTTTATGAGTTAATAATTAGTGAATTAATTAATAACTAATTCACACCACTCATCACTTAGTCTATTGATCAGTTAGACTAAATACAACTAGTTCAACTAAGTCAAACTGAACACAACTCCATCAAACTCCTCAATCAACTCCACAAACTCAATCACTTGAAGTCCTAACTGAAGTCCTCCATGCAATAGCTCAATTTAACCATAGAGAAACACGTATTTCCTTCTGGAAGCTGCATGTGCCACATCCGTAGCTCGAACTGAAGTGCTCCAAGAGAATAAGATAATGTTTATAGTCCAAATATTATTAAGAGCTAATAATATTCGACTGTTCTATTTTTAGCTTAGCAGTCTAAAAATAGACTTTTTAGCTTGGCAATCTAAAAATAGACTCCGCCCATATGTCTAAAAATAGAGGTCCATCTATTTTTACCAACATGACCAATCATCCATAAATAGCATCGTGCAACTCATAGACCATGATCCATATGTCTAAAAATAGACTTTGCGCCAAAAATAGCCTACGGGACCACTTAGTGAAGGTGACTTCTTTCCACTAAGCTCCATCATCTTGTTGCACTTTCAACAGAATTTTTGATTGGGGTATTGATTTAATGCTTGGAGCGTTCCTTTGGAAGTTAGTATTTTCCAAGGATCAGTTGTATGCATTTTTATTTTTTTCTATCTCCACAACTTGTTGTAGATCGTGGATTTTGAAGTGGGCTTAATTAGATTCTATGATAGCAGTAGAATAGTACCTTCAGAGCTAGTATTTTCCTGTCACGTGAGCCTTTTTTTTTTTGCAATAATTATTCCGGACCAACGCCTTGAATCAAATTGTAGGACATGAATTTTGTCTTGGATCTTAACCACACATTAATGGTATATACCCTGCCATACCGCTTCAAATACCATCAAATATACCTTTGCCATATATATCAGAATTAGATTTTTTACCATCAGGAGTAAAATTTTGCAGCAAAAGTATATTTTTTTTACAGTACACAGAGTTTTTAAAATGCATTCATTGATATCTATTGTGGGAGTGGTTCTCACTAGCAAGGAGAACTATCCAGAATGGTCATGACAAATCAAACACACTCTCATTTTTAATGAGCTATGGAAAGGAGTGTGTGTTGGAGACATATACAAAGCCAGAACAGCCTACCTTAGACAAGGAATTCACCACTTGGGAAAATAAGAACAACAAGTCTTACGCATTGATTACAACATCAGTAAATGGAGAGGTGAGTCGCCATATTTTTCCATTTTCAAATGCTTTTGAAGCCTTACAAAAACTGAAGGAACTCTATGACTCACACTCTGCACTTGAAGTTGTTCAACTCATGATTACATTGTTCAGCCTTGAATTACAAAATGATGATCCTCTTGCTCTTCCATCAGAAGTAAAATCTATTATGCATGATATCGAAGTCACTAATGTTGAACTAGACATTCCTACGTTAGCTTTTCTCAAGGCACTTTATCCCACTTACTCAAATTATCTTGGTCATTGCAAGCAAATGGAAACCTCAAAGATATTACCTTTAACTCCCTTATGAAAAAAATTGCTAAAGAGAGAAATCTTTTGGGAAGAAAACAACTCCTTAGTCTTCTAAAGAGGTTGTGTGTCTTGCACATAGAGAGAAGGATCTTGCTCAAGATTCTTCCAGAGGAAGAGGAAGAAATTTTAGAGATAGGGGGAGCAGACACTCTCAAGGAGAAAAGTCATATTTGTATTGCAGATGCTACAAAATATATGGATCGCATGATGCATCCACATGCAAGTTGCCTTGGGATAGAATTGAGCAGGAAAGAAACCAACCCAAAGGTAAAACCAATGACAAAGACAAAGGTAAAGCACCTGAATACGCTCATTATGTTGTGGCACACTGTAATATTGGAGTAAATGAAGACTTATTTAATGCTTCACTTGCTTATTGGAAAAATGATTGGTTGCTTGATTTAGGAGTAAATTGCCACATGAATTTTAGAAGAGATTTTTTTGAAGAATTTACTCACAATGTTGATGGAGCAGTATACTTTGTAGACAAATCAAAACGCAAGCCATCAAGGCTTGGCACAATCAGGCTTAAATTGCCTGGTCTTCCAGACTTTCTTCTGCATCATGTTTTATAGCTACCACAGTTGAGGAGAAACTTGTTGTCCTTGGTCCACATCCACTAGCAAGGACACTCCATACATATGTTTGATGGCAAGGTTGAGGTGAGAAAAGCATCATACCACTCACTTGTCATGATGGTGATAGAAGAAGAAAGGCTTCTCAAGCTGCAGGGCACCTCTACTTGTGCAAGAAAATTCTCATACAATTCTCATTATGAAGAAGGTACATTTCCATCAAGTTTATTATGGCATGATATATTTGGACACTTGAACTATGAAAACCTCCTCTTATTGAATAAAAATGGTGTTACTGGTTTGCCTACAATTCCTAGGAAACTTAAGCAATGTGATGCTTTCATTCTAGGAAAGCATAGCAAACAACCTTTTCATGATTCACATTCCAGAGCACATGGATGTCATAGGGGATGATGCAGCCAATGTTGGGAAGAAGCCACATGAGAGTGAGCTTTGGTAGTCATGATTGGTAAATCAAAACTTGGTTTCAACAACCAAGGAGTTAAATTAAATTAAAATTTCATGATGATCAAGTGGAAGGAAACAAATGAGTGATTTAACATAGATGCTCTGGTGGAGGGTGACAGTAATGGTTAGTGTAAAAAAACCCATGGGGACTTGAAAATTTTGGAAAATTTTAATAACTAACAATGGTTGCCCCCGGGGTGTGGCACGTTGGCCAACAAATGCACTACTAAGGCATTTGTGTCATTGAGAAGGTCATAAGTTCAAACCGCAGTTTACTCGTGCATCATGCAGAGGGTTGTGAAATTGTAGCTAGGGGTTATAGTGGCAACAAACGAGAATCGACCTCGTGTCATGCAAGTAGGAGGGCCGGCCAACTACCGATTCCGCCAATCCAAACCCTTGAATAGGAAGAAGTGAATGATACATATATATAAGGATGTGTGTGTGTGTGTGTGTGTGTATATATATATATATATCATTCACTTCTTCCTATTCAAGGGTTTGGAAGGATGGTGCCAAGAGCTCCGCAAACTCCTATGACGTCCAAGATTTCACCTAGCCATTTGTTCCTACCTCTGATGAGTGGATCCACTAGCCACCTCCTATTGCGTGGCTCTCACAATCCCTCTAATTAATGGCGAACTCCCAAGTTTCAGTGGGGAGGACTATCTCTCTTGAAGGAATGGAAGCTAGTTAAACAAGTCCTATTTCTCATCCATATCAAGCCAAGGTTTCTTATAGTGCCATGTTGAAATCTAGATCTATTATTTCGATTGTTCAAGAAGATCCTTCTTGCAATGCACACTTGGAGGATGAAGTCGTTTGCTACATATTACTATTATTATTTCTTCTAAGCTTGGTTTGGTATGTAGATTTAATGGGTTTTGGTCACAGTTGATTGATATCCATAAGTGGATCTATGATAATCAGAAACCTCTATTTTCTCAAGAACTAAATGTTTCCTCACTGGCTCAGAGTGTTTTTGTTGTTGTTTTTTATTCTCTTAAGGATAAGAATCTTATTCATGATTCTGGGCCCTGGTTTTGGAGTAGTGCTAGTCTCTTCATGCAACCCCTCCTAATTTTGATCCAGTTGCGACGTTAATCTCTACGACTCTAGTTTTGGTAAGACTTATGAACCTTCCCTTGCATTTTTGGAATCTCCCATCATTAAATTATATTGGAAATGCAATAGGGAAATGTTACTGTCATAGTTCAAGAGATGAGAATTTTTTTAAGACCACTTAAGCTTGAATATTCATGTAGATGGATTTTAATAAGGGTTTTCCTGCCGAGATAAATCTAATGACACAAGACTATGTATGGGTTCAGAAGCTTGATTATGAAAATGTTTTCATTTTGATGTTGATTGTGTTATCAAATAGGGCATGTAATAAAAAATTGCCCCAAACAATTACATAATAATAGAGCCTGGAAAAGTAATTTAAGGCCCAAATGGTAGAAAGGGGCTTAGAGTTAACATTATATGGTATTCAAGGAAGAGGAGACCCAAAATAATTGTTGGAATGAATTCAAACTTCATTAAGAATGATGTACATATAAATACAACATTAAAACTATTGGATTCAACTTCCAAGGTTTCTTTCACTTCTAGTAACCATTCTGCATAACCCTAATAGATTAGGTGTCTAACAATAAGGAAGAAGCAAAAACAACTGGGAAGAAGTTCTTGTCAAAAAGTATTCACCAAAGGAAACAAAAATTAGTCAGGAAGAAGTGCTTATCAATTAGGATCCTTCAAACCTAGTGACAGAAGAAGCCCATATTCAATAAACCCTTGAGAACACTGGACCCTCCTGTTTGGTCAATTTAGTGTGTCCTAATTGCTATATAAATTGTCAATCTGGGAGTCATAAACTGCTGAAGTGAAGTGCACTATATATGCAAGATAACCGTTTTCTTACTTCTTTGTCGTTTTGATTTTTTTTTTTGGTTTGTTTTTGGGTTTATCTTCTTGTTGATTTCCTAATGTGAGCTGGCAATTCTAAAAATCAAGTATGGATAAAAGTATTCAAGGCAATAGTGACCTTTAAAATAATTTCCAAACTTCAAAGTTTTCAAATTTGCAATGATGAAATCAACTACTAGAGGAAATAAAAATGTACCTAAATTCTAATTAAACCAATAGTGAACTAGTGACTATGAAACCCAGTATCCTTGCTATTGTATAAAAAGAAAACTGAACTCAAAGCAATTCAAACACTGTAAGCAAAGTACACTAAATCATATCACATCAACTCATATTCTGACCCCTCACCATTCGACTCGCTCTGGCTATAGGAGGCAATCATAAACAAATTGAGTAATCTGATATCTAAATTGCATGAAATGAAACTAAGATCACACTACACATTCACACTTCAATCCCTCACCATTCGACTCGCTCTGGCTATAGGAGGTAACTGAAAATGACATGAGTAATCTAATCACTAACTTGCAAAAACAAATAAACTAATATCAAACTATACATTCACACTTCAATCCCTCACCATTCGACTCGCTCTGGCTATAGGAGGTAACTGAAAATGACATGAATAGTCTAATATCTATCTTGCAGAAAAGTAAATGAACAAAGCAAAACTGAAAGAAATAAACAGTGCTGGAATTAGAACTAAGAAAACAAATCAGCAGGAGGACAAGATAATTCCATCATGTCATTAGTCATCAAAAAGCTATGTGCACTTGCCCGGGCTATCTATTAGAACCTGAAATAAAACACTGATTAGTTAACAATCATTAGAAAGCATAAAAGAAACTATGGACAGCAATCAACATGAATACCATGAGCAGTGTAATATATACAAGCAAACAACTATGGCATCAAGAACGTAAATGAAGAATTCGGATAGAGATGTGAAATGTGATGAATTAGGATAGAGATCCTAGGTCACATGAACTCGGATAAGAAAGCTCTGTTGGACATACATTCTTGAGTTGTGTGATGGATTATGATGGAGATCATAGGTCACATGGATTTGGATAAGAATGGTCTAATGGTAGTATTACTCTGAATATCCTAGGTGGAGTATGTACAATGATGAGGCGGTATGGTGTCCTATGGAATGCCTCCTAGCATTGTGCTCTGATCTTGTGAGAGATAGAGTGTACCCGTTAAGGACTTGGGTAATGAGACAATGTTGGCTATAATGAATGATTCTTATCAATCTAGAACTCTTCTTATAAGAACTTTTCAAATGAAGTATTTTCCTTGTACCAATTGGACAATTATGAATACCTCCCTACTTAAGAGGGAGAGTTGGAAATTGTAACTAGTTTCAGTCTTCATATTTTCATTAGTTTTTTTTCATGATGTAATTAATATTGTACTTGTCGAAAGAAAAGAAAAATAAAATATTTTTATAAAATAAAATTATTTATTTGAAGCATGAGTTTCTTAACCATGGTCTTTGCTCCTAGGTCTAACACCCATTGAGTGCTCTAAGGGTTCAGTCTTGAGTCGAAGTCAAAATGTAAAAGACCCATTGGGGCACATGTAACAAGAAAAATAAAATTTATTTCATGTAAAGAGAGGTCTAGAAACTCCACTAAGATCAGGTCGACTAGTTCTTCATGTCAACCTAGAGGAGGCCCATCCAACGCCCAAGAAGTCTATATATAGGAGGACTTCGACCTCCATTTGTATACACACTTGGAACATGTTCTTTTTTATTGATCTATGGTTAGAGGAGCCAAAGAGAAGTGTGAAGGCTTTGGGAGAAGGGTTAAAGTCTAGTGAAGAAATGAAGGATGTATTGCATCCTGGATCAGCTCTATAGTGCGAAATTTTCTATGAAAACTAGGGTTTCCACACGTCTAATTTTGGAAGAAGCAGACGCAGACTTTGTTTGGAGAACAATTATTATTGTGAGTAGCTGGCTTGTCCTTGGAGAGTTTTTTTTGGGACCTAGGTCTTGGAAGCCTCCTTTGAAGTTGATAAGAAGAATTTTTTATGGGTTTTCCCCCTTGGTGGGTTTTTCCCTAGCATGGAGCCTATATCTTGTGCTCATTATGTTTGGCATTTATCTTGATGATGAAAGAACATAATAATGTTAAGAAAAAGAACCTAAATCACAAGTAAATGTCATGTAAAGGAAAACATTAGGCTGCCCTATCAGTTTTCCAACATAATGCACCTATCTTTTCGTAACTTTCATATTTTTTTACAGCAATCAAAAACAATTTTCCCCGTAATGAGGACAACGATGGACATCATAACTGTTAATTTTAGGATAACAATGATATGTTCTATGCTTAGAGAAATTTTAGTTCAATTTTCTTTATTAGCCCAATTTCATATCTAGTATAGCAATAGCATCAACATGATAGTAAAATGCAGATAGAACATAAACAATAATAATAGAAGACAAGCCAACACAAGAGGACACAAGATATGGCACCAACTAGGGACAAACCCCAATGTGGGGAAGCACTTGATCAATTCTTCCTATAATTCTTCAAAATTTCAGCAAAGAGAGAAAGAGTACAATTTACAATATTCACTTGCCCAAACTGATCAGTCAAAACAACAGAAACAGAAAGCCCTAACTAGAAAGTCAATGCTGGTCAATAGGGCTGAAATTGACCTCCAAAACAACTCGAAAAACCTTGGTCAACTCGGCCTCCAACAGCAAGATAATGTAGCCCAAAACAATCCAAAAATAACCAGTCAAATCTAGTCAACAAAAGTCAACGGAATAACTTGAATTAGGGAAGTCAACACTGGTCAACACAGGGGTCAAATTGCCTTGGTTTTTGTGCCCAGAATAATGGCCTGCCCAAACAGAAGTCTCCCTCACAAAATTGAAGTCAATGATGGTCAAACAAAGTGAGCCTCTTGAAATTTGGGTCAAATCTGGTCAACGCAACAACTAGAAGATCAGACCTTCCTTCACACGTGTGGAGAGAGAGAGAAGCCCAAAAATTTGTACCCAATCAAGATGAGAGAGAGAAAGATGAATGAGAGTGATGCCAAAATGAGGAGGAGGCTCCTTGTATTTATAAGCTAACGTTGAGGATGAATAGACGTGTCTATTAGGCTTCTGAGCCTACATGAGTTTGTTGGTCGACCTTGACAATTTGTTCATAATCAAAATAAATTCATAACTTCATTTGTACATGTCAGAATGGGATGATCTTTAGATCAATCCTACACATCTCGGAAATAGGAATCCAAGAAAAATATCAACTTCCTCATAAGAGTTTTCCAAAGTGATTTTTTGGCCCTACTTGCCAAATTTAACACTCCCTCTCAACTAGGGAGAACATCACCTGCCAAACTGTCTGACAATCTGTACCATCCCTGTCGTTACTCAACCTATGCATATGACACCATGGGGTATCCTAGGGGAAGGTGAATCATTCACCCTGTACACAATGCACCATTAGGGGAGAGCAAGTCATCTTATGGTCGCCCATCGCTCCAAGAAGTACCCCAAGCCCCCCGAAGCTCCCATAACTCACTATCCATCTCATACAGGACCCTCATAAGAGGGTCTCTCCACGACTCCAAGTTGTTCACGAAAGGTTAAGAATTTGACCTTCCCAAGGGGCTTCGTAAGAATATCGGTGACCTAGTCATCGGTCCCAATATAATGGAGCCTTATTGCTCCCCGCTATACCATACTCGGATAAAGTGGTACCTGATATCAATATGCTTGGAGCTATCATGAAACAAGGGATTCTCATAAAGACGAATCCCACTCTGGTTGTCACAAAAGATCACGGCTAGCACATGTCCAAACAACTCACAAAAGAGCTTCCTCAACCAGACAACTTCACAGGAGGCCAAACTAGCAGCAATGTATTCAGCCTCAACGGTGCTTAAAGAAATTGACTTCTGCTTCCTACTCATCCATGATATTGAAGTAGAACCTAGAGAGAAGAAACATCCTGATGTGATTTTGTGATCCACCACACTATCAACCCATTCTGCATCAAAGTAACCATGGAGCCAAACATTCCCGGCAGTGTATCTCAGTTCATAAGTGATTGTGCCCCGAAGATATCTCAAAAGATTCTTGGCAGCAATCTAATGTATATGATGAGGCTCAACCATAACTTGACTCAATGTGTTCACTGCAAAACATATGTCCAAACGAGAGTTCACGAAGAACATCAGGGCCCCTATGAGTTGATGATACTCAGAAGGATTTCCCAAATTAGGCCCGATAACACTTCCGCATAACTTCTTGAAGTTAAGTTCCATTAGAGTAGTCATGAACTTGCAGTCCACCATCCCAAATATTTCAAGTAGCTTCAGAACATATTTTCCTTAAGAAAGGAAAATCTCGCCTGGCTTTTGCCAAACCTCTAACCCTAGGAAGTAATGCATCAGTCCTAGGTCCTTCATATCAAATTCGGAAGCCAATGCTCTCTTACATTGATGAATAGGAGGGTTTGCACCTGTCAGAAAGAGATCATCCACATAGAGTACCAAGATGAGAGGTCTATCATTCTCAACCTTAAAGTAAAGGTTCAGATCAACTTCACTTCTTGTAAATCCCAACATCATCAGATAGCTATTGATCCTCTCATACCAAGCTCGGGGTGCTTGCTTCAACCCATAGAGGGCTTTCTTCAACCTGCATACATGTGATTGACGATCTTGAACTTTGAACCCCTCAGGGTATTCTACATAGACTTCCTCCTTATGTGAACCATGCAAGAAGGCAACCTTGACATCCATCTAATGAAAATTAAAACCTTGCGAGGCAGCAAGGGCCATAATCGAACGAATGGTGGTGTCGCAGGCAACTGGTGCAAATATCTCATCATAATCTACACCTTCCTTTTGAGATAAGCCTCGAACAACGAATCTAGCCTTGAACTTTTCATCACTTCCATCATGATGCAGGCCAGGGCCCGCAATACCCAGGAACTTCAAACACTCTGTTATAGCAACCAATTCATATAAACTGAATTTCATTTCCAGCTGAACACTAACACCACATACCTTCTATTCGATTGCAGCTCGCAATAAACTCGATAGCAGTTCGCATTAAACTGACGTTTCCAACACACTCAAAGCTGTAATCAACACCCCCATCGGTCATATCAACGATCACCTGTTGTATAGGCTTCTCAAAATATTTGAGATTCACAAACTCAGTGACTTCAAAATTCCTTGCAATTGTAAATTTATTGGAATCAATGTCAATGCCAATTATACGTGAAGCGCCAGCTGTTTTAGCACCCTCTGCAATCAGAAGACCAACTGTACCAAGACAAAATATTGCAACAATCGATCCAGCCTTGCGCTCTCAACATTGAATCTTCACAGAACTCGCCTCCTCCTGTTTCCAGATGTTGATTTCGAAACGCTGTTAACATTTCTGCGCTAAAAGGCCTCTGACATTCGGCTGCTCTTCACTGTAATGGTGTATGTGTATGAGAGCTTTGCAAGACCTGAACCGAGCCTCTGGGACTATATAATGAATTTTGTTTCAGATTCATACCGCCGCTCAACTAACATGTGCTGACCTCTTCGGACCAAAGCACCCTCATGCTGACCCTTATGACATTCAGCTCCTGTAATCGGCGATCTCGCATAAAATTACAACCCTCTTTTATGATGCGGTATTGGGAATGATACCGCTTTTCTCTTCGGCTCTGAGGAATGATACTGTTCTTCCTTTTTTTTAATGCAATTTCAGCAGTAGCTCACTACCCATGATACCGCTTATAATTTTCAAAGGCCTTCTATGCGCGGTATTGGTTAATATGGTTCACGTCCACCACGGATTATATTGCAATTACCCTGAATTGAGAAGCCCATTGCCACACAAGCATTATACGCCTGCTTATGAGCATGGTTAAGTTCATGGGGGCGACGTTCAGAGCCGAGCCCACAAGAAAACTGATACCTCCACTTATAATACTGGCCTTGAGACCGTATCTGCTCTTACGTGAAAAGAAAATATCGAAGCATTGAGGCCTGTAACAGAGAGAGACGAGGTGAACACAACTAGGACCTGGTTGTTGTACCTAAAGTAATGGCTATGCTTTCGACGGTACACTGCGGGAAAGAATTTATCAGGAAACAGATCTAGGGATATCATGCCGCCTGCGATCACAACATAATTTATTTATTTAGGTCACAGCGTTCTGTAAATAAAATATAGAGTGATTGTGAAAACTATTCGCGCCTACATATCAGATATCTTATCATGGCCGAAGACGACGTCCCCCATATCAAATCCATGTTGAATGAAGATGGTCATCCAACTTGTTTATCTAGAGGAGTATCTACTCATGGGAACGCTGAGAGGAAATGTAATCATAATTCTTCTGGCACGCTCCTCCTCTCTAATGAGAGCTTTGCTGCCTCTTTATTTATAATAATAATGGATAGGTCTTCTCAGACCTTATCTCTTACAAAAAGTAGGCTTTACATAACGATTTAAGGCATAAAAGCTTTATTACAGCTTATCTATCTATGATATAGATAGTATCTCTACTCTTATCCCCTTATTTTCTCAACTAATCCCATACATAGAAATCCTATCCCAAATTTTGCTCCTATTTTATTAAAAATAACAATTTAATTTATAAAATATTAAAATTATCACACCCCCCTTTTATCACATATTTATAAATGAAAAATGGCCTTGATGCTCCCGCATCAGACACCCAATCTTAAAATGAATCATGATCCCCTGATCATGTGTTCGGATCTGTGTATGCCTAGATCCCACATCTTGTGCTGTAACTTTCCACTTGCCACTGCTTCTTTCTGATGTTCTTCTCTAGGTTTCCACACTTTATGCTGCATCGCTCCACTGACTAGGCTTTCACAATCTTCTGTTGTCTTTCTTTTGCTGCTTCTGCTTTGTTTCACTGTTGCTGGTCTCTTACGGGATTCCTTCATCATCATCCGCCTCATCATTTCAATTTCTCTGTCTAACAGATTTTCCCCAGCATCTTCAATAAGACCTGTACTCACAAAACAATTGTTAGAAAAAAAATATAAGGCATCAGTGTATTACTTCCCTCTGCCAGCATTTCAGTATGCTGTTCTGAATTCTCCATCTCAATCAGCACATCAGTATGCTGATTCTCTCTGCCCAAAGAATTCTCTAAATAATTCTTAAGACTATCAACTAGTCTTCCTCTCATACCATCTGTTTCCATGATGTCTTTTCCCTCTTGTTCACTGTACTGGACTCTTTCTTCTGCAATCTTCCTGTCATACTCTGGATTCTCCAACCAGTATTCCAACAATGCAATTTCTCTGTAGCATTGTTGAAGCATATCATCATCACCTGCATTCATACATAAACTTTTAGTTTGCACAAAATGTTCAATAGTATCAGTTGTTACTTCCCTTATCTGTGCTTTAGACTGATTCTCTTCTTTAACATCAACAAGAACTTCCTCTTGTGTTGTAACAGTTTCACAAGATTGCACATCCTCCTCAATAAAACATGTAATCACATCACAATTGTCAGCTACAAAAATACATGGTTTTACATTATCCAGCTAATCTGGATTTACCCAATAACTCAAGAAATCATCAATGATCTTCTCCTCTGTTTCACCAATGGAAACCTCCTCTTCCAACTCAGCTGCTCTGAGTTCTTCCCTTTGATCAGATCTGCATGTGGAATCTTCAAATTCCATCTCTGGCACAAGAACTCTAAGTCCCTTTTTCAACAAGGCAATCACAATTTGCCTCAACCTCCTTTGCAATTGTCGCCAAATCACTCTCTTTCCCTTCAGTGGAAAGATCCATTTTCCTTTCTGATTTTCCTGCTCTTGCAGCCATTCTTCTAGTACCTGCAACTATACCTTTATTACTGCGATCTTTCTTTCTCGAACTTCTGCAGTCATCTCATCTCTGTGGCATTTCTCTGAACCTCTTCCTTTGCCTCCTTTTCCTCTAGAAAAACTCCTTCTACCTCTTGCATCACCTCCTATGGTTGCATGCTGGGTTGAGCTATGGTTAGCTCCTCCTTTAGGTGTTGTAGATCTTCCTCTACCACCTTGACTTTCTTTTCCTCTGAAAGTCCCTCTCCCTCTGGCAGACTGCTTCCTCATGAGTTTCTCACTCACCATGAGTTGTACTAGCCTCTGCAACAACAATCTCTCTTGTTGCCACTTACCTCACCAAGCTCTCCTCACTCAGTCTTTTGGTAAGTACTTGGTTCACTGCCTCTGGAACCTTTTGAGCACTCTCTCTGCTCTCTCTAGGCTATCTCTTCAACTCACTTTTCTTCTTCAGGACACTGCAATTGTCCTCCTTATTCAGCCTTTAGCTGAATGCGAGGTTCACTGCCATCATTTTCTCTGCAACCATAAACTTCAATCATAAATTTCAACTAAAAAAAATCATCTCACCTTTAAGATCTTGCATGATCTTGTGTTCTTTCCACTTCTGCAATCTTCTTCACTTGCAATTGTGTATGCTGCATATCAGATTTAAACTCTGATCTTCCTTCCCATTATTCATCAAAACACACTTTAGTCTTCGACAAAACCTTCTATTTCATTCAGGAAAAAAAAATAAAAAAATAAAAAAATAATATATATATTATAGATGATATATATATAGCTTCAACAGAGCAATCTAACTCTGATACCACCTGATGCAGGCCAAGGCCCGCAATACCCAGGAACTTCAAACACTCTGTTATAGCAACCAATTCATATAAACTGAATTTCATTTCCAGCTGAACACTAACACCACATACCTTCTATTCGATTGCAGCTCGCATTAAACTCGAGAGTAGTTCACATTAAACTGACGTTTCCAACACACTCAAAGCCGTAATCAACACCCCCATCGGTCATATCAACGATCACCTATTGTATAGGCTTCTCAAAATCTTTGAGATTCACAAACTCAGTGACTTCAAAATTCCTTGCAATTGTAAATTTATTGGAATCAATGTCAATGCCAATTATACGTGAAGCGCCAGCTGTTTTAGCACCCTCTGCAATCGGAAGACCAACTGTACCAAGACAAAATATTGCAACAATCGATCCAGCCTTGCGCTCTCAACATTGAATCTTCACAGAACTCGCCTCCTCCTATTTCCGAATGTTGATTTCCAAACGCTGTTAATGTTTCTGCGCTAAAAGACCTCTAACATTCAGCTGCTCTTCACTGTAATGATGTATGTGTATGAGAGCTTTGCAAGACCTGAACCAAGCCTCTGGGACTATACAATGAATTTTGTTTCAGATTCATACCGCCGCTCAACTAACATGCGCTGACCTCTTTGGACCAAAGCACCCTCACGCTGACCCTTATGAAATTCAGCTCCTGTAATCGGCGATCTCGCATAAAATTACAACCCTCTTTTATGATGTGGTATTGGGAATGATACCGCTTTTCTCTTCGGCTCTGAGGAATGATACTGCTATTCCTTTTTTTTAATGCAATTTCAGCAGCAGCTCACTACCCATGATACCGCTTATAATTTTCAAAGGCCTTCTATGTGCGGTATTGGTTAATATGGTTCACGTCCACCACGGATTATATTGCAATTACCCTGAATTGAGAAGCCCATTGCCACACAAGCATTATACTCCCGCTTATGAGCATGGTTAAGTTCATGGTGGCGGCGTTCAGAGCCGAGCCCACAAGAAAACTGATACCTCCACTTATAATACTGGCCTTGAGACTGTATCTGCTCTTACGTGAAAAGAAAATATTGAAGCATTGAGGCCTGTAACAGAGAGAGATGAGGTGAACACAACTAGGACTTAGTTGTTGTACCTAAAGTAATGGCTATGCTTTCGACGGTACACTTCGGGAAAGAATTTATCGGGAAACGGATCTAGGGATATCATGCCGCCTGCGATCACAACATAATTTATTTATTTAGGTCACAGCATTCTATAAATAAAATATAGAGTGATTGTGAAAACTATTCGCGCCTACATATCAGATATCTTATCATGGCCAAAAACGACGTCCCCCATAGCAGATCCATGTTGAATGAAGATGGTCATCCAACTTGTTTATATAGAGGAGTATCTAATCATGGGAATGCTGAGAGGAAATGTAATCATAATTCTTCTGGCACGCTCCTCCTCTCTAATGAGAGCTTTGATGCCTCTTTATTTATAATAATAATGGATAGGTCTTCTCAGACCTTATCTCTTACAAAAAGCAGGCTTTACATAATGATTTAAAGCATAAAAGCTTTTACAGCTTATCTATCTATGATATAGATAGTACCTCTACTCTTATCCCCTTATTTTCTCAACTAATCCCATACATAGAAATCCTATTCCAAATTTTGCTCCTATTTTATTAAAAATAACAATTTAATTTATAAAATATTAAAATTATCACACCCCCTTTTACACATATTTACAAATGAAAAATGGCCTTGATGCTCCCGCATCACATCAGCACCATGCTTGATCTTGTAGAGCCATTTAGAGGTGACAACAGATTTATCCTGGGGTCTAAGGACCACATCCCAGACATCATTCTTCATAATTGATTCGTACTCTTCATTCATAACATCCTTCCATACTTGTTGCTTCATAGCTTCTTCGAATGAGCAAGATTTAGACTAAATAATGGTGCTCATAGTAGTTAAGTACCCTTGGTAACTATTAGGCTTCTTGCTTTCACGAAATGTCCCCCTCGATGCTACCCCCCTTGGTGCAACATGTCTCTCAGCATCTTCGAGAGTTATCCTCAACCATGAGGGTCTCCTTTTAGAGGAGGAGGGCTCATGAGGAGGAGGAACAATGGGATCTATTAGTTCTTCAACATCAAGCATCGGCTCATCCTGTGATTCTCCTTGCTTTCCAGAATCTGCTTCTTTGTCCTTTCTTGGAAGAGGAGGGTTACTAATCTTCCCAAAGGAAACATCCTCATCGAAAGTGACATCATGACTTATCTCCACTTCTCTTTGACCAAGTACATAGATTTTATATGCCTTAGAAGTTTCACTATAGCCCACAAATGTTCCTTTCTTCCCTGAAGCATCCAATTTGTTTCTCTTTTCTTTCGGCACATGAAAATATACGGGGCTACCAAAAATTCTGAAGTGAGAAACATCAGGTTTCTTACTGGTGAAAACTTCTTCGGGAGTCTTGGATTCCAACGTTTGATGAGGACATCTATTTTGAACATACACAACAGTGTTGGCAGCTTTGCCCCATATGAACTTTGGAATTCCTTGATCATGAAGCATGACATGAGTGGCTTCTATAATGGAACGATTCTTCCTTTCAAAAACACCATTTTGCTCAGGAGTATATGCAATAGTAGTCTCCCTCTTAATGCCAGCTTCTCTAAAATAATCTTTGAACTCATTTGATTCATATTCGGTTCCATTATTGGTCCCCAATATTTTGATCTTCATCCCTGTTTGATTTCCACCAAGGCTTTGAAGGCACGAAACCATGAGAATATTTCGTCCTTCTTCTTCAAGAAATATATCCAAGTTTTGTGAGAGAAGTCATCCATAAAGACAACATAATATAAATATCCCACTAATGATGTCACAAGCAACATACCAGATAGATCAAAATGAACCAATTGCAAAATGTATGTGGTCTTGCTATCACTTGAGGGGAATGGTCCCCTTGTATGTTTTCCCTCGACACATCCCTGACAAACACCTTCATGTTCAACTTTAAATTCAGGCATACCTGTCACCATCTTCCTTGCATTGGGTAGAGCCTTATAGTGAAGATGAGCAAACCTCTGGCGATAGTTCAGATTGAAGTGATGTGTCGCAAGACATAACTCCCAATGGACTTCCCCCAACTTGATATAAATTGTCAACCCCGAATCCAAGAGTAAATGCTTCTTTGAAATTTCTTTTGCATACATGTACCTTTCCATCGATGAATGCCACCTTGAATCCTTTGTCTTCCATCGCCAAGATAGACACACGATTCTTCTTTACATCAGGTACATATAGTACTTATTGAAGATGAACGGTTTTACCTTGATTCAATTGAAGGGTAACATTTCCAACTCCCTTCACAGGATAAGTGGCATTGTCTCCAAGGATAATTTCCAAATTTGTATCCTTCTCTATTAGATTTGAAAAGCTTACTTGTTCCCGGTGAAGTGCTTTGAGGCACCACTATCAATCACCCAATTTCCCAAAGTATCCGAAGGAGAGGCGGTAAAGAGGGAAGATATAAGATGAAATTCCCTTTGCTTAGAATTTACAACATTAGACTCATCATACCTAGAGTTTCTTGTTCTTTTAGAAGCTCAATCATTTCCAAGTTGAGTAGCGGAAGCATTCATTTTCCCTTTGTTGTTGAACCTGACATTCCTTTGATTTTTGTTGTTGCCCTTGGAATGATTGTGATCATCATCATGAGATGTGTCCCTTATATTTGGACACTCCCTGGCATAGTGACCAAACTTCTTGCAAACGAAGCAACTTCCCTTCCTTCCATTTTTGAATCCCGGTCTTCCTTGACTTTGCTTCTTTGAACCTGCATTGTTCTTCCTCTTGTCATGAGCAGAGAATACGGTAGGATTATTCCTATTCGAAGGCATCTCCAATTCCATCATCCTTGTTTCTTCTTGAGAACATCTAGTCAGCAATTCTTCAAAACCTAGAATTCTATCGTTATTGAAAATAGTAGTGTTGAACACATGCCATTCAAGAGGAAGACCTCCAAGGGCAATGAGAGTGAGCTCCCTGTCAACAATAAATTCACCAATCGAAAGAAGATCATTTTTTTTATCTCAGCAATCCTCATGAAGTGGGATTGAATATCCTCACCTTTTCCCTTCTTTATATCCTTCATCTTGTTCTTGAGGAAAAGAATTTGAGTTGCATTGCTATATTTGAACATGCCAACCAACCTGTCATATATCTCTTTTGATGTATTCAAATCGGAGATGCAAGCAACTAAGTGCTTATGAATAGAATCCTGATGATCTTCTTGGCTTTGACTTCACCCTTCTTGTACTTTGCCTTAGCAGCAGCTGGTGCATTTGAAGGAGGCTCCAGAATCTTTCCCTGCACATAATCCATGACATCTTGCTCTTATAAAGACAAATCAAGAGACATCTTCCATGCATGATAATCAAACTTATCATGAAGCTTATCATCAAACTTGAAGTAGGATGTGGAGGCCATTGAGACTTGTTCTTGATCAGTGATTTCTCCTCTTAGTGATTGCTCTTCACTCTTGCTTGGGCTTTGTCTTCACCTCAGCTCTAATACCATGTTAATTTTAGGATAACAATGGTATGTTCTATGCTTAGAGAAATTTTACTTCAATTTTCTTTATTAGCCCAATATCATATCCGGTATAGCAATCACATCAACATGATACTAAAATGTAGATAGAACATAAACAATAACAATAGAAGACAAGCCAACACAAGAGGACATAAGATATAGCACCAACCAGGGACAAACCCCAATGTGGGGAAACCCTTGTGTTACACAATAAAATGTCACTGCCATCATGTCAGTCTCCCTACTGTGTTGTGAAACCACATTCACCTATGCTCATGCTCCTCAAAATGGCTAAAAAACCCTCTTTGCCTAAGTTAAATGAATCATCGTGTCTGTTAATCAAATAACCGCGCTGATGGGCGGAGCCCAGTTTATCTGATGCGCTGCCAGCGCAGAAGTACACGTCTTTTCCGTGCTGGTCCCATTTTACGGACAACGCACCCGCCGTTTGTCCCGTTGAGCGCTAACCAGAACTCCTCTGTAGTTGGTCTGCGATGTCAGCGCGCCAGCCCAGTGTTTCACCCGCGCTGATCCTGTTTGGGCGAATTTGTTCTAACAACCAACCTTCCATATCCCTCCAGACTTGGTTGTTAGCATTGTTGAGGTCGCCATCCTTTCTCTGGCATGTCTGTTCGACTGACCATCCACTTATCTTGGGGGAAAGCTCATCCTTTACCTATTCATGGAGACTCCTTCTCCTTTATAAGCCTCCTCCATTGGCCATGAGCAGCTAGTTTGGAACATATAGACTTTGATTGAGGAATTCTTAGTGCATTAGTGCTGCTCTTTGTAGGCATTTGGTGTGTTGTGTGAGGATTGCTTTGAGCTTGAGGAAGGTCATGAGCTTGTTGCCTTGTATGTGAGAGAGAGACCTCTTTGACTTGGGAGATTTGCTTCAAAGGTGAATGCTTGGAAGATATGCTGGCTGGACCCTCTAGAGAAGGACTCAGCGTCAGGACTTCGGTTGTACCTTACTCTATTTCCTGTTAATAAAGATAGATGACTATTCTTATGGTTCCATTTCCATTTGTCCTATGAATGATTAATGTAAATTGTATCCTTCCTGACTGATACATAGTTGTTGTTAGTAGATTTTACGCTTTTGTTTGCCCTCTCTTTGCTTGTGCAGGTGTTCGTCCGCGGGGATAGCGGAGAATTGTGATCGGCTGGAGCGAAGGAGCGAGAGGATCATCTCTTCGACAAACATAGCGTTGGAATCCAAGTAGGTTTCTCTTACCCACTTGTTAACTACAACTAGGAACCTGCAGTATAGCATTGTTTGATTGTTGCTAGACCCCTGTTAGGCTAGTAGGGATCGCCTCTATCCGTAGAGGGGATTTACCTCTCCAACAATTTGGCGACTCCACTTGGGAGGCCGCTTGTCTCTTTGTATGTCACCTTTGTTTTGATTATTGCTCCTTTGTCAAAGTTTTGGGGATTGTTTTGGCTGTTGGTTTGTTTCTGGGTTCGCCCTAGGGGCTACCTTAATTGCCTTGAAAGCCTGTTGTTTTGGTTTGGAATTTTTTGTTCAAATTGATGTGCTTTTCAGCCTCAGCGCGTTTTATTTTAAAACAGCTGCGCTGACATCGCATCCTGTCTTCTTTGTTGTCTCTGTCATCACGTTTGTATATTCAGACAGTTGCGTTGACCTGGTTTTTTGGGCCAGCGCCCTTTATTCGTGTCCTTCCGCGCTGACAGCGCAAAGTTGCTACAGACACTTTTCTGTCATCGCCTTGTTGCTGTAGGGTCACCCGCGCTGATCCTGTAAAAATTCTTTTTGTCAAAATTGACCTACTGAACCTCTTGGTTTTGGCTTTCTCCTGCTTTCTCTACTTGGTTTTTGGCTTGGTAACTTTGTTTGAACTGTGACTTGATTGCTTGCGAGGCCTCGTTCCACGAGAGTTCGTTTATCGCTTATTTTCGGTTTGCGCAAAGCCTTCCTTTTTTCTCTTGCTGCTTGGTTTATGTTTTGTCTTGACTTTTTGCAAATACTGAAGCGTGTTAGACCGTCGTTTGTCTGGTCGTGGACTCCCATCCTGCGGGTGTTCACTTATCTCCATTGATTTCACACTCAAACCCTAAGGCATCTAGTGGTCGTGTGTGTCTAGCCTCCCGTCCGGGATTTGGTGTTCTTGGTTGGCCAGCCAACTTCGTTTTTGCCTTCGCGATCGTTTGGTGATTGTTGAAAGTGGTTGATTGTGTTCCAAGCGGTTTGCTTTCCTCCGTTGAATTCCTCATTGTCTTTTTGAGCTTAGATTACGATAGCTCATAAGCCCTCGTTTTCCTTCGATTTGGAAAACTGGTTCTAGTGACTTGGGAATTGTCTTGTGTGTGCATCAAGTGATTTAGTTGTTCACTTAGTGTTGCTATCTCTCTAATTCATTTGAAAAGAACTTTTATGTCATTGAAAAAGTAGAGCAAACTAGTATCTTTTGCATTAATAGTTGAAAGGAAAGGAGCATTTCGTTATTTTGTGTTTTCGAAAGAAAAGTTTCGTTTCCTTGCTGTTAGTTGCATTAGGTTGCGTGATTGCTTGAAGTCGTTTTGTTTGTTTGAAAGGTTCTTAACTCTCTTCTAGCTAGAATTCATCGAACAAAATGATGATCTTTGGCATATAGTTGCATTTAGGTGTTTTTGAGAGATCATACGGTAGGGCCTCAAACTCAAACCTAATTCAAGATCAACTGTAAAATTAACCAAATCTATCTAAAAACGCATTGGAACTTAACGACAACATCTAGAGGTCTAGGCTAGAGACGTGTTCCGGCGTCTTTAAACCTAGTAGCTTAATGTTGAGTGGTTGGGTGATTCCTCCATGGTGAGACGATAAGTGCTAGTACGGATTGGGCTCCCACGTACCGTCGAGTATATATGGGGAGACTCCATTAGGCTTGCAACATTTATCCATAGGAAGCCGAGTCTGCCGCCTTGTTTCTCATATGATTGCCAAGGTGTATAAGCAGTTTTACGGGTTGCTTGGTAAACCTTTTGCCTAGAACTTCCAGAGTAGTCA
>APFE030094010.1:106788-133093 GCA_000404065.3 Pinus taeda | reverse complement strand
AATCTATGCACATTTTTCATTCATATTCCGAAAAAGAGAATTCTAATTATGCAAATGTGATCTATGCAAGAGAATTCTCAAACACGAGATGATTCTAATGTAATCTAAGAACCAATCCAGTGCAAGTCGAGAAAATTGGGTGAGAGTTCCAAAGATCAAAAAATAAAAACACTCAAAGGCGATTAACACTCATACACAATTTAGCCTCCCCCGGCGAATGAGGGGGAAATTTTTTTGCAAAAACAGAAGCAAAAAGATGCAAAATTGTGAAAAAACTGAGACAAACCTCCAAGTAATGACCAAAGGAAATCAAATTAAGAATTTCTCAAAAAAGAAACTCAAAACACCCAATTGATGAAAGCTTAAAGTAGGAATACCAATGAAACAAGCTTAGATGAAAGCTTCTGACAGGTAACCAGTGGATCTGGGCAGCAATAAATAAACTATAAACAAAATCTAATGGGTAAAAAGGAAAAAATTGAAATTTCCTAAGCTTTTGACAGGGGTACGCAGGCAGCCTGTTTGACCAGGTGCGTCCACGCTCTGTGTACAAAGATACAGTGCGTACAGGTACGCACTGTGTCTAACTCAGAGGGTGCATACTGCTCTCAAAATCAAGAAAAATAAAAACTAACTCAACCCTAAGCTATTCCACCCAAATTCACAGTCAATCAGTCAAAAACTAGAAACAAATCAGAGTTTCTCAAATCAAAGTATCAAACAAAGGAAAAATCATTCAAATCCATGGAGTCCCCAGTGGAGTCGCCAATTTGTCACACGGAATGAGTTATATTTGCGGACAAATCCAACCTTCCTAGGAGTCTAAGACTCTCTAATGACAAACAAACCAAACAAGAGCTATCCTTCTCTAGATACACATCATTCTATGAGAATTCAAATGTTTTCGATCTTACCTTAGGTCCCACGCTTGTTGTAGCAGTCCAGCATTGCTGATCCAGATGAGCTCCTCCTTCACTTTCAGACCTGCATACACTAACAAAGCAAACGATTACATAGCACCTGAATAATCCATAAAACAAAGCATATTCATCACATAGACCAAGGAGTACATGAAATAATTCATTAACAACAAATCATGGAGAAGAATGGACTTATTTGTATTAAGGAAACAAAAAAGGAACCATTACAACCTGAGCCTTGGTGTTGTGCAAGCTCCTCCCAGGGTCCAACAAGAGATTTCCTCTACTTTGACAAGCTCACCCACTCCCAATATGGCAACAAGAAAGGATGGTAATCTCTCCTCACAAGTTAACAATGGAAGTCCTAATTTCAGCAGCATTTACCCTTTGGAATGTTCAGCTTTCAACCTCCCCTCCTTTGGCCCAATGCCTGTATTTATAGTGTTCTAGAGGAAGTTATTCAGTTCCAACATCAATGGGATACTCCCTCTTTTGGATGGGGTAGCTCCTCTCTTGATGGGATAAGTTCCTCTATCATAGGGATGCATGAACCATCTGGAGGCACTCAATACACGTCAAACACTCTTCTCGAAGGCTCTAGAAGTGACCACAAGTAACTTTTTAAAGATGAAACTCGCGCCTTTTGACCTTTACAGGGGTACGCACCCATCCTTTGGCTTACAGAGCGTACAAGTACGCAGGCACAGTGTGTTTGGAGTGCGTACACGCAGGGAAGGTAGAGAGAACCTGCGTACCCAGAGATAAACATGTTTTTAAGTGACTTTCTCTCTTTTTGAAGTTTGACATGAAGAGCAGAGGTATGAGGCTTGACAAGGAGGATAATATGACTATTGATGGAGCCATATTAACTGCAGATAGTCATGGTGACAAATTTCAGTGTAACACTATCCATGTTCGACTTCAGGAAATCTTTTCACATGGATCGACTTGTACATCGGGAGAAGATTGAACAAGTTTGAAGACTCGAGATCTAGTTTCATACATCCAAGTTGCGATATATTCAAGAATATAAAGACATCAAATGTACACAGAAGTTGCACAGATGATCATCCAATCTAAGGATGATGACTCTACATATAAAGAATCACCAATCTGCAACTACAAATGATTATCTGTTTTATGTACATGAAAATTAATTTATAAAGCAGAGCATGGGAATGCCTGCCTCAACTAGATCATGGAAAATTATATTGTGATGATGTATTGTATTGTATCTTATACAGGTCACCTTCCAAGTCAGAAACCTTGGATCCTCACGATAAAGCATTTCACCCGACATCAAAAGATTTATGACTTCATGCTTTAGGGGGCAACTGTTATAGACATATTTGGACACTGCAAACCCAATCTTATATGTCGATAAACCAAGGGCTCTCTAACCCCTAAAAGTGTTGTTTCATACCCTAAAGGATCATTGTCAACTGATTACATCATTCCCCAGAAGTTCCACCTGGAAAACCACTAAGAACTAGCCAAAATTGGACCATGCTGGCTGCTCCACTGTTAGGTAAGATGCATACTAACTCCTACACTAGCCAGGTGCGATGCATACTGAAGAGGCCTTCTGTGGGGTGCGATGAGAGAGAATAGACAAATGTCTGAGATAGTTTGCTAAGTGGATGCTCATGGAATCTTCTAGAAACTTCTCCCATGAAACTTGCCTCTCTGAATTCGCCTAGGGATGAGTAAGAGATCCAAGAAATCTCCAAGTGGAACCAATTTTAACAAGTGCAATGACACTAATCAAAAACCCAGAGGTGACTCACACCCTTACAAACATCTATAAATGGATCCCTCATCTGAGAGATTTGGAGGCTGAAATTTTGTAATTTGTAAGGAAGTGTTGATAGTTTGTCTTTGAGAAGGAACATTGTATGGTTGGGTGATCTTACTTTTTATGAGGTGAAGAGGGCTTTGATGTTGCGAGGATGATGCTGGATCAGACAGCTGGGCTGTAATCTTCTCTTCTATTATTAATAAAGTTCTTTGAGTTTTCCTCCATACAATCATGTATTTGTGAATGTTGTTATTTGTAAATGCCATTGTATGCTCATTGTATTTCTGATTCTGCAGTGCTTATGATATCATAGATCGAGATGCTTTGATGCTATTGTGTTGCTTCGTCTCTACAGGTATTCTCTAAGTGGAACAAGTAGGAGAAGAGTTGCAAGCTCTATCAAGGAGGAGAGAAATCAAGTAAGGAGTCAAGCAGAAGATCCAGCTCAGTCCCTTCACTTCTCTCTTATCTTTCATACATAGAGGAAATCACAAATTTCTTTGATTGTTTGTTTCTAGGATAGTTGTCAATCCTAGTGGGACTAGCAGATCAAAAAGACACTAGTTTTCCCAGAAACACTTATTCACATGTATCTCTTGTTCTTGTTTTTTTATTTCTACATTTAGTATTAATGGTTTCTTGTTGTAGGACTGCACTAAATGGTTGAAGTAAGTTATTTTGCAGGACCAAAAGCATCATTTCATCATTAGAACATATTTGGAAGGTCATACTAATCATTGAGTTACTTGGATTAGTTTTCTTATTCCCAAATCTAGATTTCTCGAAGTACTTTGTGGCAAATAACAGTGAATTTTTGTTATTTTTTAGAGCATTCTAACGAGCTTCAATCGAGTTGATTCCACTTGAATTATATCCAAAAAAAAATCTAGTTAATAAAAAAAACTACCCAATTGCATTTTCACTTGCTTAGGTTAATCATTTGATAGATTTACTAGCTCATTAGTTCTCGAATTTCTAGATTGTAGACTAGTAATTTCTTGTTATTTTTTAGCATGGGTTAACAGAGGCATTTTTGAGTGGTTCCACTTGGAATGGAGACCTAATACATCTTATTAAATAGCAAAATTTGTCCCGTCCAATTTAGATTTTATTTTCTTGGTCATCCGGTGAATTATAATTTCTTGTAGTAAATATATTATTTCCTCTAGTACTCTTCCAATGTGTATATACTTGCCTAGATTTGCTTAAAACAATATTGGTTTTGCTCCCTTAGGGTTGAATAATGGCCCCTAGGCTCTAAATAAATGATTAGGGAAGACTAAATACCACTTAGGACTTGCCTCTTTACCCATGCGAAAGATTTCAACGGTTTGGGTTAATGGACAAATTTATGAATTGGATAATGCAATGATGATTTTCTTGATTGCCACATCCAATGAACTTTGTTAATGGATCTAAACTCTTTTAAATGTAATGGTTGAAATTTATTTCATGATATTCACTTTATGCAATTAGAATAGGTTTCTTTCCTTGTACTTTCTTTCTTGCAATATGTTAAGGTTTCCATTTTGCGTATTTCAGTTTTTGCAATTAGTTTAGGATTTGATTTCAGTACATGCACTCCATTACATCATGATAGCAAAGGAAGGACACATTCTATGCTACACATATAGTGCCAATACCTCTTAAGTTTGTACAAACCCCAAGTTGATAATTAAAGTTGGTAGCCTTGTGAGTTGCAGCATTCTTGTTGCAATACGAAGGCTCATCGAATCTCGTAAGTGTAAATTCAATGGATATAAGAAAAGTTAAATAAAAGAAAACTTCTTACCTATCATGAATGTAGGTAGTCTATCATCAAAATTTAATAGCAAAATTGTTTTCCAAGAGGTATGAGAATAAAACATTATAAAACAGTTCTAACGTATTGTAGTGAATATCGAGGGATCATTTCTTAAAAATATTGTGAGCTGACTGAATGTTTATTAGCCAAGAATTTAATTGGAATTTAATGGTAAAATTAAATTAAAGTCGCTAGTCTATATTTGTAATTTAGTGGTAAAATTATTCGCTAATGGGTTTGAGTATAAAATAGGGTAAAATTATTATGGTTTTCCCATTCCATACCTAAAAGAAACCTAATGTATCACAATGAAAACTGTGGTAGTTTCATGTTAATGTACAAGTATAAACATTTATGAAATATATGGTGATATAGCTGAATTTTTTATTTCCTTGGAATTGTAGAAAGTGATGATGACAAAAGTGTTTCCAAGACGAAACGTCTTACCTATCTTCGTTGAATCCATGCATGCCATCCATGAGGGGCTGCAAAAAGTGGGGCAGAGTATTACCAACACACCATAGTCCATTCTTCATAGCCCTTGATATATTTTCTGTAAGTCCAGTGGGTATGTCTGAGACAATGATCAAATCCTCTTCTCACTAATGATGACCTCTCTACAGTCATATTGAAGCCCAATGAAGTGTCGGGGGATTTTCTCTCGTCATCTCTGGGGTGCTGGAAGAATCGCGGGTCCAATCTAGACCACTCACTCATCATGGTCTTCAAGACAATTGGCACCATGTTGGATATGCGAGTTTGAACCCTTCTTTTCTTCTTTTTGCAATCCTAGGGACTAACTTCACATTAATTTCTATGGGAGTTGAACTTGTGACCATGGTTTGATCATGCATTCTTAGATCTATCTTAAACCTAGATGCTTATTTCTGATTAGATTTTGTCATTTATTTTTATTTTTCCTAAAATGATCTCTCCTTAGTTTATAATCTAATCAAACATCGTTCCAACTCCAGGATCATAGTGTTAGTGGTTGTATTTCAGCTACAAATCACTATTGTATGATCTTAATCAACAACTAAGCTATTGTATTAATAATTTATCTATTTGTCTCGTTTAGGTATTGTAATTTTGAGCTATAAGTTCTTTATTTCTTTGAATCTTTGTGTTTTTTAGTCTCTACTATTAAGTTCTCTATTCATTCTAGTTTTTGGGTCTTTTAGTTGTTGTCATTAAGTTCTTTATTCATTGGATTTTTTTGGTTTATGAACCTCTGATATTAAGTACTTCATTCATTTTAGTTTCTAGATTGTGAGTAGGTGTCAAAATTGTCTTTCTTTCCATGCTTCTCTATCTGGATTTTTCCTCTAGGTAATCATGTCATATAGATTCACTTGGAGGACATAAACAATGCAGAAAAATTATTACCATCTTATTAAACATTTCTTGTTTGACTGTCGTTCTAGTTGTATTCATGTTCAGGTCATGTTTCTGGGCCATCTTTACCAATATGATTATTGATTAGCATGCGTTATGGTGGTTGTACTCATGTTTAGGTTAGGTTTATGGACCATCTTTACCAAGATCAATATTCATTAGCATGCCTCATGGTGTTTTCATGTTGCAAATTCAGTCTTTTGGATATTATAATATATTATGAGGGACCCATGAATAATCAATGATATAAAATACCTACATTTCATCCTATCCAAATTTATTTTTTCTAATTATAAGATAGGATCATTTTAGTATTGTCATAGAATGAAAAAAAATAGATCAATGGAACCAAAAGGTAAGATCTAGTAACACCAAATTGTGAGAGTGCCAAAGCAACTCCTAAATGTAAAAGGCCAATCTTAAGTAAAATTAGCTAAACAACTGAATTAGAGGCATAGTTATAAACATGTAATATAAGGATATTGTGATAAATGAACACACATTATCATGAGTATGTGTAGAATATGAAAAAAAGGTGTAAGTGGAGGAGTAGCATAATGAAGATGTCCTTGTTGTACCATCAACCATAGACGAGGAGTCAATACATAGCCTAATCATGTCCTTGAGTGAGACTCTAGTATTGAGGGGACTTGGCTATGTAGCCTAAGGAGAGTTGCTAACAATCTGTTGAGATGCTCCTAACACTTGAGGTCTCTGGAAATAATTTGGTTATGATATATCACTTACCCGTAAGGAGTGGGGGGAGTAACTGAACTGTGCACACAGCAAGAGCTCCTTGAAAGCCTCATGGGGAAAGTTTGCTACCCAAAGATTGATATGTGCATGCCTTAATTGATTTTTTGTTGAATGCATCACGGGTATCTATTTGTTTCTTATTGCCATCAACAAACAGGATATAAGGGATAGCCTCATGGGGGCAGGTTACTAAAAAAAGGACTAAAATTTACCTAAATTCTGCAATATCTATAAACCTTTTGATTCCCTAAATCTCTATGAAAGTTTGTAGTTCCCTTTTTTTATTTAATTTTTTCTTATGAAGGCATGCATCATATATAACCTTACTACACAAAGAGATACATGTGTCCTTACATATTTGTCCTTTAATCGCACTATTATTTTCCTTGATAATTTGGGAGATTCTATTATGGGTTATTTTATTGTGGGTGGCTTTGTGAAAAACTTTGTGTTTCTCTCGCCTTTCTTGAGACACATAATTCTTTATTTCTACCTCTAGAAATCTTCCTCCATTTGATATATATTGTCTAATTTTAATTTAGAACATTTTTTTAATCTAGCGAACCTCATTTGCTTCTATTTCATCATGGACTTTATTCATCTCAACCTTGGGTTCTGCGTTTTTGTTGTAGATCTTTCTTAAAGTCTGCTTATTCCCTTATTTTGAGATTCTGATGGATTTTATGTAGAAAAAAATGTTTGATCCCGTTAACAATATAATTATTTCCTCATCCCACCATTCCCACATTTTTATTTTCCAAATCAGGTTGGGTGAACTACATATTCACAAACTTGAAAGGGATATTTTTTGGTTTTCCCTGAGCTGATAATTCTTCCTTTAGATTAAAAGATTTAACTTTAAATCCCTAATCATGCCAATCTCCACTTATCTATAATCTATTCAATATTTCCAACACAAAACCTTACCCTTTTCTTCTATTATTCCCAGTATAATTAACATTCTTTGGTTCCACATCTACCAAGGAATTCCTATGTATTGGAATCTGATAATAATGAGCTATTTTTGCTTGTCAACCCTCCTTTTTTGATGAGCGCCCCTAATAAACTTCATTCCAAGGTCCATGAAAGGTTTGGGAGATTTTACCTTTCCATTGCAAGGAGATGTTATCACTTGGCTCCAAGAAGCACCAAATTAGGTCCATACACATTTTTCATGTAGAAACTAAGATCCCACACTCTAGAGAAATCTAAGGTGGTGTGATCCAAAATCTTCCTTGGAAAGAACCTCTATGTTACACCTATGACTCATCCATATTGATATTCCTCTCGATTTCCTATCCAATTTTTGTATATTTATGTTTCCTATCTGCCAACATAACTTTTCACAATATCCATTCTAACTTCTAGTAGTTTTGTCTTATCAATAACTACAATATCGGGCTTTTCTAAATGAACCTTACCCATATGGATTAGTTTCAATTCAATGCCTATGTGATAGGTATTCCAATTCAAAATATTAACAACAAGGCCACCAAATAAATATTTTCAACAGAAGTTAAAAAACATGTGGAAGTTTTGCGGGAAACTTTGGGACCTCCCTTAGAGTTTGGAAGTGTTAATTTAAAACTGATATTTAAAACACTAGAATCATTGGAAATACCGATTAGATAAGAATCAATATATTTCCATACATATACTTTTGTTTACCTATGGATACAACATTAGTTTGAGCTTATCAAAAATTTGTGCCTACTACCATGTTCTACAATTTGTGAAAGAGGGGAAAACCAATATACATTGTTGGTAAATCATTTTTTCGGAAACACATAATTTCGTCAATCTTTATCTGAATTATTTGGTTGGCTATGATCCTAAAAACCTTTTATTTTATAAGGCTTTATCATTTGACCAAATGCATCTTTGAAAGTCTACATAATTATTAGAATGCTTCTTGCCTCCCAAAAGTTTATCTTCTCTTGGTAGTAGGGTATATCCATAAATTGAGCATGAGACATGGGCTTTATTTTGGAGGAAAACTTAAAGACTTAGCTCTCCCTCATTCTATTGCTTTTGTGATAAGAACTTTCCCAGGGCTTCTATCAAGATTATAAACAAAGAAGGATGATGGACAATCATGGTTTAGACTTCTTCATTGTTTCAAATATTTAGAAGGTCCTCCATTTATGAGAACATTAAAAGATGTAGTTGATAAGTACTCAAGAACCCATTTCACCCACTTTGAACAAAAATCAAATTTTATCAAATTCACCCTTAGAAAATCCCACTTCTATGATAGATGCCTTAGTCAGGTCCATTTTCAATAACATGTCACTTTCTTTCTTGACCTTGACAGAATGGTTGAATTCTTGTACCAAAAACAGATTGATTGTGATTGTCTACCTGCAACAAAACCTCCCTAATACTCCAATATCAAACTACTTAGGATTGGCTTCAACCTTGTTTCTATCATCTTTATGATGGTTTTATATGTGATGTGTTACACATGTAAATGCCCTAAAAGAGTAAAATTTTATTGACATTTCTTGGTATGTGTTGTGTAGTGGGTCTCTAACACCCAAAAAATGTCGTAGCGTTGGTGTTTGGGGGTTTAGATGTATTTCTTTCAATAAATTTAGGATATACTGATTGTATTATGTGTATAAGGGGACACACTTGCTTCTGTGTAACAGAGATAGAGAGATAATGTGCTCAGGGGAGCCTTAGTATGCATGTGGCATTAATCATTGGCTAGAAACCATGGTTTTGACCTATGTGTTTCATTAAATATCAGAATCTAATAAATGAAGTTATTGTATTTATGATGCCAAAGGTTGTGTATTTATGTTCATTTATGATCTGCTAGAATTATGTGTTAAATCTCTCTTGATTCCTCCAATTATAATGTTGTGTGGTAGAATGTTTTTCTTAGTTTCTAATAACACTTTTTTAGATCTTGAGAAGTATTATTGGACTTACTTGTGGGCTAGAACAGGGTGTATAAATATACACGTGTAGACTAGAGGTGTATTCACCATTTTTGTAGATCTGTGCTTGCAGCAGCCAGAGAATCCACACCCATTTGAAGTCAGTTCTAGATTTGTGTAGTATACAGTCAGAAAAACTGCATTAGTTCTGATATTAGAGCAACCCCAAAAACATCACAGAGGGGAATCCATTTGAACTGAGAAAGGAGAAACATGAGGAATTTTGGACTTAGAATGATGCACACTATGAAGATGAATGGTAATCAAAGCCCAATTCCAACATGATGAATCAAAATATTAACAAGAGAATGTGAGAATCCTTGTTGGAGGTGTTGATCCAACAAAAAGTTAGCATCCTTGGGCTCATGTAATTAGTATCAAAATATTATCTTTCAATTTTTCATTTCTTGTTGTTTAGTTACTTTTGTTAGTAAGAGTAATAAATAAGTTTCCACTGCTACAAAAATTTTGTGGATCCATGCATTGCAAAGAATTCACACATTTCTATAGAATTGACACACTGCTACGAAATTGCTAAAGACAAATGAATGGGAATTAATTGGGACAGTCAAAGGAAAATTCACCATGCACTACCCCTGGGAGATACAGAAAGTATTAGAGTATTAATAGTTGTGGACAAGTTAGTAATGATGAATGGTTAGAAGAACCAAATAAAGAGAAGTCGAAGGAAAGTGGTAGTTACAAGTTATTTAATGTTAACAATAGTAGTTGAAGAAAAATGAAGGTAAATTGTAAATGTTTCTAATATTTAAATTGGAGTTAGATTCCACTAGTTTTAAGAAGGTAAAAACCTTATCCTTCATATGGAATATCCAAAAACAATAGCATATTTTGTGGCTAAATTTGTCAGCAACAAAGAAAGACTGGATGTGGTATCAAGCAATACAAAATGTAGATAGCAGTACCATTAGATTATTGATATTACATAAAGAAGAGTGGCATGATTACTTCGCATTGATGATTTCACTCATTTATATGATGGCATCAGGTGATACTATATGACTTCATGAATCCATAATACTTTTAAGCGGTGAACAGGCCCAATGTAGCAGGGAAGACCTAATTCCATTCATAAGTAAAATCTCTGCAGCACCTTGCAAATGAGTATGAAAATAATCAAATATGATTTTTCAATGAGAAACAATCCTCACACAATATTCCATGAACTAGGCACTAGATTACTTATTCAATGGAAAGTATTTTTTCCATGTTGACACCACTGTCAACGACAAGCAAAATATTTGTGAAATCAGACTAGGAAATGGGAAAACATATAGTAGAATGTTAACTAGACCTGAAACATTCATAAAAAGGCACAGTAATATGAGGAACCATGCTAAAAATAAAACTAAGATTAAAAGGAATAACTTTAAAAAATGTGATTTGAGACGTTCGAAAATGTTAAAAAACAATGCACATTTGTGGCATCAGAAGGAACCTCTTTGGGTAGTACAGGTGGAGGTGTGACGTGAAGCAAGATTATGATGTTTGAGGTACACAGAACAAGTAGAGGTTCAAAATGCTCTAGACATTAAAAAGGTGACATCTTGGGTCTCTTCTCAACCTTCTAGTTGGGGAGATCAAGAAATACCATTAAGACTGGTTTAATGATGTTGAACCATACATCAATTTCACAAGTTCTTAGAGTACTAGAGGGACCAACTCCATACAGTTCCAGAGAAAGGTGCTCCTGACATGTTTGGCTACATCCCAATCCCATAGGAATGCCCAAATACCTATTCATAGTTTTTTCCTTTTGACCACAGATGATAGGATTATCCCTTACTCATACACCCCCCCTAAGATCATACGATTGGATCCACTGCTGACTCCAGGGGACTTTGACAGTGCACCTGTACCCAATTCGCCTTCCTTTCCATCAGTCCTTAGACGTAGGAGCCCCTGACATATCTAGCTCCATTGCAAGACCTTACCACCACACTCACTCATTCCTTTTTAGTAGGCCATTGAGTATTTTGTATTATACCACAGTCTCATATATGTGTTGCAACAAAATGACCTCTAATTTCTTTCTCTATATGTTACTTTTAGCATTTTTTCTAGGATATGCACTTGCACTCCTACATTCTAGTCATATTGACTACACTCTTCTTCTGTCCCATTGACCTACTTTTGTGATAATCATTAGGAAATTAATAATTTTACTTGTAGGGTTTAGTGACAACAATTGTAGGTAGCATTTAAATTCCCAACAGTGGTGTCACATGTAGGGATATGCAAGTAAATAGTGTCCAAACTATCCCTAATGTTGGTAGTGTGAAGAAGCACTCAAAAGAGTGGTGTGAATTTGAGAATGGAGCAACTGGAATGTTTTGGATACTCCCAAAGCCATTAGTGGGAATTTCAAAACATTTCATTATTGCTCTGAAGCCCATGGGTATGGGTCCCTGAAACTTGTAAGTAGTTCTTATGTAATCATGGTTGTAAATTTGTAATCCACATTCTGCTTGCGTTTTGTAGGAAGTATAATAGATATATCTAATTATAAGTTTTATTTTCCATTGTTTCCTTAATTTAGGCCCTCCAATTGTAGGGATGCTAGTATTAAAATTTAATTAGATATGATAAACATTATCTTCCATGCATGCATGGAATGATTTCATAATTTCCTTACATATATTCTACTTTTGGATATATATGTCAATTTATACACTTGGTCATGAGTTAATACGTTAGTACGTCACTCTCTTAAATCACTTTATATTGTATCATGTGAATTATTCACTAAGGATGATGTTGCATAGGGGGACTTGTCTCTACTTCTGGGATGCATCCTCTGGATTCTCCCCTCCTTGGGGATTGCAAGGGGAAAGTCCCTATTTTGAACGAGACATCTCTGAGGGTGTGTGATCCTCTCCCACATTGTCTAAATGTTTGTTGCTAGAAAATGGAATGTTTGGGATATGTCCTATGATGGTTTTGAGGACTTATCCTAGATCCTCTAGATGGTTCTTTCCAAAAAAATGGAGTTTTGGGAGACCTGTTGGGATGGTTTTGAGGACATTTGAATAACCACTATTGAAACTAGTTCCCATTTGGTTCCAATTCTCAAATAAAATTATTCACCAAGTTTTTCTACATTCAAACCTGGACAAAGGTTATCTATGAATTGCATGCCTAAATATTATGTAATATGTTTTTGTAATGAGGGTTAATTTCCTTCACAATTTTCACTCCCATGTTTGGTAGGTTTGTGTATCCTATATCAACTCTTTATTTCAGGAGGGTTATAATATCTATGTAGACAAGATAGTTAAGATCTATTATATATGACTTGTTACTTTTATTGAGTTACATTAGATCTATTATCTATGGAGGTTACTTTTATTGAATTATATTATAGCACTATGTTCTGGAACCTTTAATTTTAAATTGTATATTACTTTAAAATTTTGTTTTTTAGGAATATTTTTTGTTGTCCCATTGAAATTTGGGGTTAACTTGTAGCCATCCTTGAAACCCTTCCCCTCGCCCCTATCCCTGAAACACCATGCAAAATAGCCCAAGTTGTTCACAAGTTGTAGGATATTATATGCAGTGTATTAATTTCTTCAAAAATTAGAGATTTTCCCTTTTCCCAACTTATCATTTGAAAGTTGACATCATTTTACTTTCCTCCCTTGATTTTCTCCTTGGGTTCACCATGAAAAATTGATTTAGTTACTAATTTACCTCACATGTACCTTACCCCATGATTTTCCATTCATTCATTTTTTCAAAGTTATAAAGTATAATAAAAGGGATATTGAATTGTATATGGTGTTCTATTAAAACTACCATCTTATTTTTTGAGTTTTCCATTTTCATTTAAGACCTTCAATGAATGGAAGCACACCTCAATACAATATGTAGGATCAAACTTTGAGGATTTGTGAAAATGAACCAATTATTTATTCTTTATATTTCTTAGAGTTTGATAGATTGGGACCGTGATGGACCATGTTTCTATGTTTTTCCATTTAAGTTGTCTGAAGTTTGTCCCATTGTTCCCATGCATTCATTTTTCCAAAGTTATAAAGGATATGAAAATGGTATCTTGGGTGCTATTATAATTGTCAGCTTATTTTTTGAGTTTTCCATTTTCACATAAAACCTTCAATAAATGGAAGCACATCTCAATACAGTATGTAGGATCAAACTTTGATGCTTTGTGAAAATATTCCAACTATTTATTCTTTATATTTCTTGAAGTTTAATGGACTTGGTCATAATGGTGGACCATGTTTCAATGCTTTTCTATATGTCTATCTGGCCAGTTGTGGTAGAATACTAAAAATACAAGTTGTTATATGGTTTCTAGATAGTTAGCTTAGGATTGAATTTTTTCAATCAAATTATTGAATATGGTAGTTAGCTTGTTCAACATAAAACTAATTCATATGGTGTTGATGTATAGGGAGATGTTATGTACCTATTCCTTGAGATAAATAATGTTATCACAATGCCAGGTGAGGAAAATAGCATTAATCAAGAGCCACCTGGAAACATTTAGGCATTACTTTAGATGAAGAGTTTCATATTTCTTATCCTTATGCTTTGTGAAATGATAGGTAGGTGAAGAAATATATATCTTATTAATGTGATATCATAAACATATGTTTGGAAGTGAAGGATTTTTCATTGGGGTTCTTATTTAATTCAAACTAAAAGTTGACTTCTTAAAATCTATGTAACCTCTATACAATTATGATCTCACTTTGAGGATAAGATTCTTATTAATACATGCATTTCTTACAACTGTTTTCTACATTTTCTCTTCGATGTCATTGATATTTACATGATCAATGAGCCAATACCTAAATGGGTAGGACATTTACTCTCCTTAGGGTATGTATAGGTCAGCTAATGGGGTTTTAACATTCACCCTCCCCGTTGTGATCATAGAAAAGTCCCAGGTCATGGTGATTGCAATATAGAGTTCTCAAAGTGGTTGGTGTGAACCTCATAATCCATGATGAGAACATGGGTGCATAATAAACACAGAATTATGTTCAAGTTCTAAGTCTCACCAACTCTAAATCAAAATCAATTTGCACTTTTCAAAATTCATGTTGTCAAATATAAATGAGACAATTTGTTTAGTAAATGGTTTTGTGAAAATTTTGAGTGACATTATTAGGATTAATTGGTAAACTTTTATAGAAAAAAATTGTGATGCGGTGAAAGAACAAATGAATACCTTGGGATTTTGGTTAATGTATCTTTGCTTTGTAAAGAAGGTTGTTAATATTGAAACAATGTTTCGGGAACCTAGAAAGATCAACATTATTTGTTTTCTTGTTTTAAATTTGTTAGTTTGAAATCATGTGCATTTCTCCCTTTATCATCCTCTTCAGGGTACACTTTAAAATAACAACACTTTTTAGTAACAAAAACTTGATGATGTTTAGGAGCACTAGTATTCACAAAATGGTAATAAGGGTGGCATTTTTCTTGTGTATTAAGATTTGTTTTTTATTTCTGCCTGACTTTTTCCTTATGCAAATAAATCATGTTTCTTAATTTTTATTCATTTTACTCATTATGTCATCGTTGTCATCTATTTCAATTTTATAGCTATTTTTTCTGCACACTTTCATCTTACACTGTTGTTTTGTATATGTAGATATATATGATTCCTGAGAGTAGCCAGAAATGGGATCTTCATCTTTACCAAGCATTGAATTTTCCTCTTGAGTGGAGAATCGAGAAGGTTCTTCTTAAGAAGTTGCTTGTAGAAACATTCTTGATCCACTATAATGAAAATTACTAGCTTTTTGGATTAAATATTAGTCAGTTTGGTGCAATAAAAATGGAAAGCTGGAAATATGGTATGTTAATTCACCACTTGGCCATTATAGTAGTGTAACTTAGTTTGCTTGATTATGCCTAAGATTTTTCTTAAAGATTGAATACTAAATTCCTAACGTGTTCTTTTCTATGGTGATGTTTTATTTTCTTTCTTTATACAGGTCATCTAGCCACATGGTGGCCACTATTTCCTAACTAAAGAAAATTTGTTCAAGTTTCTAGCAAGGATTCCTATGGTTTTTAATGATTTGATTATTTCACCTCATGGTTATTTTGGGCAAGCAACTATTTTAGGAATGCCAGACAAGACATCGATGGACACATAAACAATTTTTTTTTTTATAATTGTAATGTCCATTCCATGATATCCTCCCTTTATTGCTTGATTGTATTTTGAATGTTTCTTTTGATTTTGTTTTGTCTTTTAACCATGAAATTGAAAATACTTGGTATCATGTCCATTTAAACAACAACCAAAGCTTGAAGATGAAATTAGTATTACACTTAATTGATTAGAATCCTTTTAGTTGTTTTGCGTTAAAATATTTTCATGACTATTAGAAAAGTTTAATTTCATTTTGTTATTTGAGCACATGTTGTTTATATACTTGACCAAGTTAATGTGTTAGAGAATGAAATGTTGTTGCGAATAAAATGACAAGGATTAGACATCACACCTCAAATTATTTTTTTTCACAAGTTGTCTATAGCTTGATCTTTTTAGCATGTAAATTAGTTGACATGGTTGTGTCTGAGCTTTCCCTGAAGGTTGAATACTAAGTTACTAAGGTGTTCTTTTCTATGATGGCGTTCTATTTGTTATGTTTATACAGGTTATCTGGCCACATAGTGGACATTATCACCCAACTGAAGAACACTTGTTCTAGTTTCTTGCTCTTATGGGGAAAAATGTCTTTGACATTGATGATGTTGACGTATATGTCGTATAAATCCTTTATAGTCTACTTTAGTTTATATTATAGTGGTCATTGTCTTTGATGTATTATACTCTACATTGTATCTTATTTTGTTTTCAGAAAAAGAACTCAGAATTGATGGCAAGAAGCAAGAATTGAAGAAAGAAGAGAACAATAATACTGGAGTGAAAAATGAAAAGAGAGAGAGAGAAGAGAATCGAGCTAGTGATATCCTTAGAGCCAATATCCCGCATAAGACACACACATAGAGACTGATGGTCAAGTCTTCAAAGTTGGTGAATTCACTTGCAATGCCTTGTGAACACAATAATAATGTTTTGAAGTGATGAAACAATATTTCATTTGTAAATTGTAATCCAACCAATATTAAGTTGGAAACTTGTATTGTAATACTTGACATTTCATATAATATAATTTTTGTGGTTGGAAATATTTATAGTTACACTTGATATTGTTTAGTATTGTAATTAACATATGTAACTTTGTATGACATTGTATGACATTCTTTTAATTTAGTCATAGTCATATTAATTAATTTATGTTGATTAATAATGAACACAAAATCAATCTTAAATTACTAAATTAGTAGTTTATATTGATTAATGATAAATACAATTAAAATGAATATACGACTACATCAGTCATTTATAATGATTATTAATGAAAGTAAATGAAATGAATATAAATTACTAAATTATTTGTTTATATAATGAATATGAAAGTACTAAGAAAAGGTAAATGACTAGTGCAAATGATAAATTTGTGATTACAAATGACGACTAAATTTTGCATATATACGACTATTAGTAGCTAGTTTACAGTATCTTATAATACAACCAAAATTTACTCATATTTATTTGGTCACTAACTGTTTTCAAGTGATGACTAAATTTTGCATATATATAACTATTAGTAGCTAATTTACAGTATCTTATAATACGACCGAAATTAATCATATTTCTTTATTCATTAATTTCTTTCAAGTGATAACTAATTTTGCATATATATGACTATTAGTAGCTAATGTATTGTATCTTATAACATGACCAACATTTTGGTCATATTTCTTTGGTCATTAATTGGTTTTCTAAGGTGATCATATAGTAATATATTTTGTTGTATATTTGGTCATTAATTTTGGCAATTAATTATTAAATCAATGACTAAATTAATGACCAAATTTATGACTAAATATACAACTAGACGGTAAAATTGAGACAACCAATTAATGACTAAGCTAAGAACTACTAAAAGTTGGTCACGTTATAAGATACTTTAAATTAGCTACTATTGGTCATTGACTGAAAAATGGTCATTTATATGCAAATTTTAGTACTTTTTTTAGTAACTAATTAGCCATTTTGTACTATTGTTGTCAAGCTGGAGTTTCCCAAAACTAAAGCTTAATTTTTTTGTCTTATTAGGTTGTCTAGTTGGCTCTACCCAATTTTTTCTTATATGGGTACGAGTGTATTGTAATATTATTTTGTAATTAATTTGTAAGTGGAATTACAAGTGTCAATTTTGGAATGTGAAGAGTCATGATGTAATGAAGTTGAAGAGTTATTTTATAAAGAAGTTGAAAAGATGGAGGGAAGTCCAAGAATCACATGGGGAAGTGAATAATCACCCCTTTTGTTATAAATATACCCTCATAACTCATGTAAAGGGATCAGAAGCTTGGGAGTTTGTTGAGAGCCTTGACTTCTCCATAGCATAGAGGGAGTATATTTCTTTGGATGAGAAGGTGTAGGCTTCATGTTCTACTATTAGGGCTAGTGGTTCGTCAATGGTATATGTATGCTTGGAACTTTCACTTTAATAAAATCTCAGAGCTGACACGTTTTCATGCATATGTTCTTAATATAGTAGGACTATTCTTGTTATGTTTGCAATATATATTATTTCACTTATACTAACACTTATGAACTATTTATTTTGCATTAGTATGAGTCTTATTGAATGTGTGTTGTTTATTTCTGTCATGATTAATGCGTGAACTATTTCACAAGATCACTCGTGATGTCTTTATGCTTGTGGGTTCCTTTCAAGCTGCATACTATTACAGAATTTTAAGGGGCTCACTCATTTTCCCCTCATGTGTTAGAACCTTTCATATATTGCATTTGACCCTCCACAGAGTCATACACTTGTTCACCAAAGTCACAATTACACCACTCTATGCATTGTTGCATCCAAGTCACAACATTAAAACCCACTGCTTCAGCAATTAGAGCATATTTTGGATGGAGATCCTACAGCAAATGGTGTGAGGTGTAATTCGAAATTCATATCGGGGAGACCCCCTGAATGTTGGCAGGTCCAGCACCATAAACAT
Source organism: Pinus taeda (assembly GCA_000404065.3). NCBI lineage: Eukaryota > Viridiplantae > Streptophyta > Pinopsida > Pinales > Pinaceae > Pinus > Pinus taeda. Next base: position 114,367 of record APFE030094010.1, on the reverse strand, counting down.
TTATGGTGCTAGAAGGAGGGCCAAATGACAAGCTAAGCCCATGAATTCTATTTGAAATTTTTGTATCTTTAATCGCTTCTTCCCATATCTTAACCCTGACATGTTTTTCCAGAATCGTAAATCTGAAAGTGCTCGTGAGAATACTCAATGACTTGTCAAATCTAAAATTTCATGGCAAGGGTGAAACAACCATTCTCGAGCACACCTCTCACTTTCTTGAATTTTTCACTAAACACAATATTCACAGCGAGTATGCTGCTTGCAAGTTGTTCATTCTCATGTTCGAAGTGCGTGTCGAGGACTGGTGTTACACATTTCTAGTCGCTTCCATACACTATTTTGAAAATCTTGTACAATATATTATTTACGTCTTTGGCAGCTATGATTATAAATCAGTTTTCAAGAAGATCATGTGTTTATGAAAAGCACCTAATGAATCGCTTAACAATTTCCACAGTCATTTTTATTCATTTCTGTTTTGAATTTTCTAAAGATGATGTTGATTGGAATTTAATGAAAAAGAAATTTGAATTTCTTGTTCATTTTTTGATGCATCCAAAAGAATATGAATCTTTTGAAACTCTTCCAGCATACACTATTTACAGAGCTTCTAAATTTGTGACGAAGGAAGTTTCTCTTCGGAGAGACTCTTTATCTTCCCTTCATCAAACAACTCCATTTACATAGGTTGAGGTTGGAGAACTTAAGAGCTCATATGTTGATCTACCACCATATTCTCCCACCTCACATATTCATAATTCAAACACAAGTTGGGATTGTGAATCTAGTTTTTCTGATGATGTTCTTTCTCTTCGCCTTCCATCCATTGATTCTTTTGGTCCTCCTAATTTGTTGTGTTCACCAGTTTCAATCATTTATGATGTTCATGAGGATCAAACTCGGGATAGAGTTAGTGTTGATCACCCAATATTTCATATCTTTCTTGATATGGATTCATCGCTTATAATTCCTGAAGAGTTAAACCTATTTTACATGAAACAAGATCCATGCAAAGAGTTGGAGTTCTACCAGTGTGTCACCAAGTGTTGTAGCTACTACAACCACCCTCCAAAATTTTCCCCATGTTTTGATTTTGGAGTCTTCCTTCTACCCATAGGAGCTTACTATGTTCAAGTATTCATGCTATGATAAGGACTTATATTTTCTTGCTTCACTTGTGAGGTATTGATCCTAGTTGATATCTTTCAGGCACAAGCTATCTCTTGACTTGACCTTAAAACATTGTTGGGCTTCCCTCCAGAAAATGTGCAGTGTCAAAGGTAGGTTAGCCTTTATTATTGGACTTGCACAATCCAGGACGAAAGGTTTTCCTTCAACTCAGAAACTACACATTACTAGATGATAACCCGATCTTAAGCTCAGATATTGCTGATCCAGGTGGATATTGGTGGCCACCCACCAAGTCCACTTAGACCCCCACCATTGATCCTTTCAGCTTTTTAGTTTCCTTAATTGTAGCAAAATTTACTATTCACAGATCCAAAGTCTTTCTTCTTCTGTTTAAACTTCTGCTCGACCTTAATGGCATATCAGTATGTTGTGCTTAGCGAGGAGATGTTTAGGAATTCTATTTCTTCCTAGATGTACTTGTGTAGGAAATTGTGGTATTTGAGTATCAAATGCTACTCTGAATCCTTGATACCCAACTTTGTGGGAAGGGTATGGAAAAGATTGGTAAACTCTGGCACATCTTGGTCCCTTCCTTGCCATAGCGTGGTCCACTTTATGTATTGATCCTCATAGCTTCCGACAACGTAATACTGCTCCTTGATGGCATCCCGGAATAAATTCCAGGTGGGTGCGGCTGAAAATAGTGAACCGGTATTTTCATCCTTCTGCTCGCAATAGGTTTCCCACCAATCCTTGACGTGGGGGGCTTCTTTGAGAAGAGCGAAAACAATCTTTTCCTGACTCAAAAATTCATGAACAGAAAAATAACCCTCTAGCAGATTCAACCATTTATCTATGGCATCTGTGTTTATCTGACCCTTGAATATGGGGATTTAAAAATTAACTTGTACCTTAAAGGGCATGGCATTTCCAGAGTAGCTGCTGGAAGCCGATGCGTCGCCTCTAGGTAGCCGCTGAAGGATCTGGGCAAAGTTGTCCATCGTCGTGTTCCTTTGTCACTCGAGGGCTTCTTAAAGCAAGATTTTGATAAGATCTCCTCCGCCCTTGTTTTTCTTCTCATCCGCCATGGGAGGCTGAAAAAGGACGTGGAAAATGGTGTGAGTTCCATAAGAGCTCCACTCACAACACAAGTGAGTGTCGGGCCAAGCAGTCAATGGTGGCTGAGCTAAAGGTTTCAGAATCAGATGCATGTTCTAACTCTAAGTTAGAACCCGACAAGGGGAATGACAAAGGGAAGCAGATTATTGATGTGGAACCCAACGCCACTGTTGCCACCATGAAGATCCAGAAGGAGGATCCAGAGGAGGAGGAGTGTCTCTTCCACTCCTTGATGTGGGTAAAGGGATCCTCACTACAATTCATTGTTGACAACGGGAGCCAAAAGAACCTCATTTCAACAGAGGTCATGAAGCAGTTGGGCTTACCAACCATAGCACATCCACAACCATACACCATCAGGTGGCTTCACCAAGGATGGGATCTTCACGTGAGCGAGCAGTGTCGCCTTCCAGACAACATCAAGCCCTTTAGAGATGAGGTATTATGTGACATTGCTCCCTTTGAAGTTTGTGGTGTATTATTAGGACAACCATACTTGTGGAAGTGACATGCTATGTATGAATCAAGGCCTCGAGCTGTTATTATTACTTTGGGAAATAAGTTGTACAGGATACCGGAGGTAGCACCGCCTACCGCCATCTCTTTGGTTACTACAAAACAATGCAGTAAGCTCATTTCCAAAACCGATAAATTTTTTTTCCTGGTGATACACCCTCAAGGAAAGAAGAAGACGATGGTCACAACCTCTAGACAGGGCCCCTCTGCATGACAACTACAGATGGACAAGATCTTGGAGGAGTACGAGGACATCTTCACCTCCCCCACAGGGATTCCTCTGCACTGTTAGGTCAAGCACTCCATCGATCTAACCCCAGGTGCACCACTGGCCAATGGACCAATCTATTGGCGCTTCGTTCTGGAGAATGATAAAATCAAGAGGCAGATTCAAGAGCTTGTTGGCATTATGATTCAGGTTTGGCGCTATGGCACAAGTGTTGTACTTGATGGCAACTCACTCACGTGGCAGATCTCTGTTCAGGCTCTCAAACCATAGAAAATGAGATACCCGCAGGTGAGCCTAAGCAAAGGTGCGGACCCACAGGTACCTTGACCAAGAAGTGTGGACATACCCGTAGGATCTCTGTTCAGAAGGTGCAGAACCCAGTTCACTCACTCCAATGCAGAGAAGCGCACATGGGAATCTTTATGAATGGTCCATGGTATTTAGCTCGACATGTTTGATCCTATGGTTTTGGTCTGTGGTTTTGCATCTAAAAGTATTGATCCAAGGTATTGGGTTCCTAGTATTGAATACCTATGGTTTTGGACCATGGTTTGAGTAAAGGCTTGCCTATAAAAAGGAAGGAGATCATTTGGGTAGACATCTTTTTGAATTTTGAATATCTTAAGATCTAAAATTTTGGGTGATCAGTTTGATAATGCTAGATCTAAATCAAGGAGAATTATGTAAATTGTAAGGCGGATCTATTGATAAGTTGTGATCTCATTGACGCATGATCAGATCTATGGATCTGACAGTCTTTGGCACATTGGAGGACTGATAAATTGGCTCTATTCGGTGGTCCACAGGCGATCGACAGTGCAGGTGCGGAGGTACACTGCATAGCATAAGGCACAGGTGCGGAGGTACGCAGCACAGCAGAAGGCGCAGGTGCGGAGGTATGCAGCGCAGCAGAAGGCACAGTGCGAGGTACGCAGCGGAACAGAAGGACCAGGTGTGAAGGTACGCTGTCAGGCAGATAGTGCAGGTGTAGATCTGTGCAGAGGTACGCAGTGCCACAGAAAGAGTAGGTGTGGAGGTACGTAAAACAACAGAAGGAACAGTTGCGGATATGCGCAGTTTAGACACAGAAGGACTGTGGATATTCGTAGGTTTCTATTGGTGAAGTTACAGAATTTTCGTGAAATATTTGTTGTCTGCCTTTTATCTATTGCTGAAGAGTTCTGGGTTTAGATTACTGGTATTGCTGTTCTGGTTACTGCATTCTAAAAAGTTATTGGTTGATTCTTTGGTTGATTATAAAAGGAGATAGGGTGATTCATATGTACTTGTTGATTATTTGATGTTCATGGATCCAGTTTGAAAATTCATGAAACGTGGTCCTTAAAGAAGTAGAAGAGCAAAGGGGGTTGTAGCTCCCTTCCAGGAGAGACTGGAAAATGAGAGAGGGTTGTAGCTCTCTGCAGGTTTGAGCCTGCGTACTGGTAAAGGACTGCACCAGTACAAAATCATTGTAAAAGAAGTTTCTAATTGAAAGAAGATAGAGACATATTGTAGTAGGTGGTTTTCACCCACATTGGGTTTCCACCATATATCTGGTGTTCCTTGGTGTGATTATATGTTTTCTTGTTCTTACTCATTATTATATGGTACTGACATACAAACTAATGATCAATATCTGAAGAATAAATTAAAGTATAAATCTGGAAGATATATTGAAAAGAATTTGATAACACTGATTCACCCCCCCTCTCAGTATTATTTCCAACAATTGGTATCAGAGCTGGTCCTTCTGAAGAAGCTTGATTGCTTGAAGGAAGTTCTATCATTATGAGCAACTACGAGAGGGAAGCATCAATCAGGCCACCGATTTTTTATGGGACAAACTTCGTATATTGGAAGGTAAGAGTTACTGCCTATCTTCAATCTCTTGGTACAGAAGTCTAGGATGTCTATCTCAATCTGAATTCGTGAAGGTTATGCAGTTTAAATCTACAAAGGAAATATGGGACAATATTGTTCTGAGCTACGAAGGAGATGATCAGGTGAAACGAGCAAAACTTCAAACCCTCAGAATTCAGTATGAAAATCTCAGAATGTACAATGATGAAAGTGTGGCTATCTATTTTCTTCCTGTAGATGAGATTGTTAATTGTATGAAAAATTTGGGTGAAGAAATAAAAGAGGTTGTTGTGGTTGAAAAAGTTCTAAGATCTTTGTCCCCTAGGTTTGAATCTAAAGTTTTTGCAATAGAAGAAAAAGAGAATCTACAAAACCTTAAAATGTCAAAGCTGCACGGAATTCTAACTGCTTATGAAATGAGGAAAGGAGGTCCATCAGACAGGAGAGAAGCTGCCTTCAAGGCTTCAGGCAAAGGAGAGTACTACGACTCAAGACACGTGTCAGAAGAAGAAGAAGAATCAAATTTTGTCAAAAATCTTCAACGGGGTACTGGAATATTCAGAGGTAAGTTAGCTTTCAAATGTTTTGCTTGTGGAAGAGTAGGTCACTATGTTGCCAAATGTCCTCATAAGGATAAGATTGACAAGGGGAAATAACCTGTTAGATGGAACAAGAAACAGAAGGCAAATAAGAAAAGTTATTACACTCATGAAGATAGTGATGGACTTTCAAATAGTGATGAAGATGAATGAGGCAATAATTACAAACTTTTAATGGCTTTTGAAGATGATGATTACATGGATGTTATAGATGAAGAAGGTTTTTATGAAGGAATTTCTAAACTCAAAGTCTGTTTAGAAGAGAAAAATATGATTATTGATTCTCAGCAATGTCAACTGGCTAAAAGGGAAAAATATCATGAAAAACTGGAATGTGAAATTGTTGGTCTTAGAAAAGAGATTGAGAAAACAAAAGCTCTTAATATTAAATTTGTTAAAGGATCTGAAACTTTGGATGAGATTATCAATGTGCAGCATTCTCCACTAATCAAGACAGGTCTGGGATATAATGGAGAAGCATCACAAGCATCCACTTCCAAAATTTATCTTGATGCAGCAAGGAGGAGCGAGAAAAGGCCTAATATAAATTATCAGGTAAATCGGGGATAGCTTACCTCAAAAATGAACAAAGACTATCAAGAAAATCGAGGGCAATCTACTTTAAGGATAAACAGGAGCCACAATCAGCCACAGGTAAAATCTTCTCAATTTGCCTCAAGAATGGATGACAATAGAAGCTACAATCATTTGGCGGGTAGATTTGACAATCGCAAGAGTTTCTTCAATGGCCAATGTTTCTCTTGCCATAACTTTTGCCACAAAGCAGCTCAATGTGTTGCCTATAAGACAATCATGACTAGAGAAGCTCAAAAACAAAGAAGTATGACTGGAATCACAAAAAGGACCTATAACAACTTTTCCATCCTTGAAAATGAAATTGAATGTTCTATTTGTAATAACTTCAGTCATGAAGATTCTGAATGCAGGAGCAAGTTTCAGCAGACAAAGGAACAAGCCTCAAGCACCAGAACATGGAGAATAAAGGAACCACAACCAGAAAGATGTGGGATAGCTTTTTATGCAGAAGGACAGGAAAATATATATTACATCGACAGTGGATGTTCAAAGCATATGACAGGTGATAAAGAAAAACTTGAGTCATATACTGCTTTAGAAAAGGGAAAGAAAGTTTCTTTTGGAAATGATACCCCTGCCGCCATAAAAGGAAAAGGCACTGCTCAGTTGAAAGAAAAGGTCAAAGCTGGAAATGTCTTGTATGTTGATGGCTTGAAGCATAATCTACTGAGTGTTAGTCAGATGTGCGATCGAGGAACCGAGGTAATATTTCGATCAAATGGATGTAGTGTTCATGATCTTGATATAGGAAAAACAGTGATCAAAGGCAGAAGAACTTCAAATATCCTATACATATTTGAAGAAGGACAACAACAATGCTATTTGAGCAAGGATCATGAACACTGGTTATGGCACTGGAGGTTGGGGCATCTAAGCTTTTCACAAATAAGGAAAGCATGCAAATACCAAGCAGTTCGTGGTCTTCCAGATATCAAAATTCCAGACAACACTATATGCAAATCACGTCAGTTTGGTAAGCAAACCAGAACTAACTTCCCTGAGAAGGAAGGATCAGCTAGTAGGCCTCTTGAACTAGTCCATATAGATGTATGTGGCCCTTTTAGGAAAAGGCCACCTCGAGGAGAAGAATACTTTATATTATTCATTGATGACTTCTCCAGGATGGTTTGGTTGGGACTTATGAAACACAAGGACGAAGCATTCGAAAAATTCAAATCTTTCAAAGCCTTGGCTAAAAATGAATCAGATCACAAAGTTAAGTGCCTCAGGTCTGAAAGAGGTGGGGATTTTACCTCAAATGAATTTTTCAATTTCTGTGAAGAACATGGAATAAGAAGGGAATTCTCTACAGCTAGGACTCCTCAACAAAATGGAGTGGTGGAAAGGATGAAGAGAACTGTTCAATAAATGGCTCGTGCTATGCTTGATGAGTCTAGAACTCCCGCAACCTTCTGGGGTGAAGCTACATTTGTTGCAGTTGTTATTCTCAACAAAACAAATGTCTGAGTGAACAGCACTCAAACTCCTCATGAGCTCTGGTATGGTGAGACTCCTTCGGTAAAGCATT
>APFE030094010.1:86640-102943 GCA_000404065.3 Pinus taeda | reverse complement strand
TGAACCATCTGGAGGCGCTCAATACATGTCAAACACTTTTCTAGAAGGCTCTAGAAGTGACCACAAGTAACTTTTTAGAGATGAAACTCGCGCCTTTTGACCTTTACAGGGGTACGCACCCAACCTTTAGCTTACAGAGCGTATAAGTATGTAGGTACAGTGTGTTTAGAGTGCGTACACGCAGGCAAGGTAGAGAGAACCTGCGTACCCAGAGATAAACATGTTTTTAAGTGACTTTCTCTCCTTTTGAAGTTTGACATGAAGAGCAAAGGTTTGAGGCTTGACAAGGAGGACAAAATGGCTATTTAACTGCAGATAGCCATGGTGACAAATTTCAGTGTAACAGGTTCCTATTGAGGTTGCGGTGGAACTGGAGCAGTGACAGTGGTCGTAGAGACCGATTGAACTGGGGACAAAGCATGATATGGTATTAGTTGACTAGGTGGAGTGCTCACTGGGTGATCAATGTACCATACTGGGATCCCTAGAGTCATGTTAGGAAGGACTAGTGAAGCCATGACAGGGACATAAAATACTCCCAGAGGGGGGTATAAGAAAGGTATCTAGCATGTAGGGTAATATCCTAGTGGAATAGCTCCTGGATGGTTGAGAGATGGAGGAACAATTCCTGGTGGAAACATAGGAGAGGCACCCACAAATGGAGGAGGTACTGGGGGGTGGAAGGATCTACTATGCCTAAAGTAGTTATTAGAGCTTTATTTTGGGATGGGCATGACTAGAGGACTTCTAGCATCGACATTGTTGGCATTATGATTCTGGTTTGGCTCTATGGTACAGGTGTTGTACTTTATGGCAACTCACTCATGTGGCAGATCTCAGTTCAAGCACTCAAAATCATGGAAATTAAGATACCCGCAGGTATTCCTAGAAAAAGTTGCGGACCCGCAGGTACGCCGACCAAGGTGTGCGGACATGTACGCAAGTTCTCCGTTCAATAGGTGCGGACCCCAGTTTCACTCTCTCCAATGCAGAAAAGCACGTGCACGTGGGAATCTTTATGAATGGTTCTTGGTATTTAGCCCGACATATTTGATCCTATGGTTTTTGGTCCGTGGTTTTGCCTCTACAAATATTGATCCAAGGTATTGGGTTCATGGTATTGTGTTATTATGGTTTTGGACCGTGGTATTGTGAAAGGCTTGCCTATAAAAAGGAAAGGAGATCTCTTGGCCAAACACAAGTGAAATTTGAATATCTTAAGATCTGAAATTTTGGGTGATTGATTTTAAAAGCTAGATCTAAATCAAGGAGAAAACTTAAGGTGAATCTATTGATAAGTCGTGATCTCTCGGGTGCGTGAGCAGATCTGTGGATCTGACTGATTGTGGCACATTAGAGGACTGGTAATTTGGCCCTAATCAGAAGTCCGCAGGTGATCCGAAGGTGCAGTGCGGGGGTACGCAACACAGCAAAAGGCGCAGTGCGGGGGTACGCAGTGAAGAGAAAGGCGCATTGCGTGGTATGCAGCGCAGGAGAAAGTGCATTGCGGGGGGCACGCAAAGCAGAAAAAGGTGTAGTGCGAGGTACGCAGGACAGAAGAAGGCACAGTGCGAATGTATCCTGTAAGTCAAACAGTAGAGGTGCGGACCTGAGAAGAAGTATGCAGAGCAGAAGAACGACCAGTGCGGATCTGCGCAGTTTAGTCTCAGAAGAGCTGCGGATATACGCAGGCCCCTATTGGTGAAGTTGCGGACTTATCTTGAAACATTTGTTGACTGTCTTTTATCTATTACTGCAGAATTCTGGGTTTAGATTTCTGGTATTCCTTTTCTGTTTATAGCATTCTGAAGAGTTGGGTGATTCATTGGTTTATTGTATAAGGAGATTGGGTGATTTGCATGTACTTGATGATTATTTGATCTTCTTGGATCCAGTTTGAAAATTCATGAAACGTGGTCCTTAAAGAAGTAAAAAGAGCAAAGGGGGTTGTTTCTCCCTTCCAGGAGAGACTGGAAAACGAGAGAGGGTTGTAGCTCTCTGCAGGTTGCAGCCTGCGTATTGGTAAAGGACTGCACCGATACAAAATCATTGTAAAAGAAGTTTCTAATTGAAAGAAGATAGAGACATATTGCAGCAGGTGGTTTTCACCCACATTGGGTTTCCACCTTATATCTGGTGTTCCTTGGTGTGATTATCTGTTTTCTTGTTCTTGCTCATTATTATATGGTACTGACATACAAGCTAATGATCAATATCTGAAGAATAAGTTAAAGTATAAATCTGGAAGATATATTGAAAAGATTTTGATAATACTTATTCACCCCCCCTCTCAATATTATTTCCAACAGAGCTACTGCAAAAAGGTCACATCCATCCGATTTCATCACGCTATGGAAGCTCAATTGTGTTGCTACATATGAAGGATGGGACTTGGAGACTCTGTATTGAATATCGGGCACTGAACAAGATCACTGTCCATAATAGGTACACGTTCCCATGGATTGATGACCTCCTGGACCAACTAAAGGGGGGAAAATATTTCAGCAAGATCGATTTGAAGTCAAGATATCACCAGGTACCAATCGAACCCTCTAATGTGTGGAAGACTGCCTTCAAATCCAAGGAGGGCCTTTTCAAATGGTTGGTTATGCCTTTCGATTTGATGAATGCTCCTGCAACCTTCATGAGGCTAGTGGATGACATCTGGCAGCCATTCACCAACTCATTTGTAGTGATATACTTGGATGACATCCCTATCTTCAACCAGAGTTGGGAAGTGCACCTCCACCACATCCGACAGGTTCTCCAAACACTGCGACAACACAAGTTATGTGCCAATTTGGAGAAATGCACTTTTGGCATGACCCAGGTTCAGTATCTAGGATATATTATTGATGAATAGGGGGTGCATGTGGATCTAGCCAAGATCCAAGTCATTCTGGATTGGCCCTCTCGAACCACTCTAACAGAGCTCCACAACTTTCTAGGTCTTGCCAACTTCTACCGCAGGTTCGTGTAGGGATTTTCTCATATCACTTGGCCCTTGAGTCAAGTCACCAAGGGAGGAGTGAAAGCAAAATTCTTTTGATCTGAATCTCAACAAAAGGCATTCACAGAGTTGAAAGATCACCTCTACTCTGCACCAGTGCTCACATTGCTAGACTTGTAACAACCATTTGACGTCGAGACAGATGCCTCTGACTATGCTATTAGAGCAGTCCTTACTTAACAATAGGCATCCAATGGGATATCATAGTGAGACACTTTCAGAAATAGTCCAGAAGTATCCCACTTATGAAAAAGAGATGTATTCCATTGTGTAGGCATGCCGACAATGGAAACATTACATTTTGGGGAAGGAAACGGTCATCCACACAGACCACCGACCCCTCCAATTCATATAGACCCAAGGTAAATTGCAAAATAATTGCCATCAGAAGTGGTCCACATACCTGCAACAATTCCATTTGAATATCAAGTATAAGAATGGAAGCACCAATAATGTTGTAGATTGCCTCAGTCGACCACTGATCATGGCACTAACCACTGTGCTCAACTCTTGGGCGCACAAGACTTCTGATTGGCCACTTCTCTACAAAAGCGACCTAGAATTCAGCCACACATACCAGACACTCTTGGAGGGTTGGTATGCTCTAGATTTTCACCTCCAGGATGCTCTGTTATGCCACTTGGGTCACCTTTGTGTTCCTTCAAGCAAGTGCGCCAAGATGATTTGGGAAGCACACTACAGTCGGGCTGCTTGGAATTTCGGGGTCAAGAAAATGGTGGAAGTACTACAAAAGTATTTCTATTGGCCGATTTGCGATAGGATGTTGGGAAGTACATGAGATCATGCATTGTTTGCACCATTTCCAAATCGACCGTCAAGAAGCAAGGCCTTTATACCCCGTTGCCTACCCCAAGTCAACCTCGGGAATCCATCTCCATGGATTTTGTGTCAGGCCTTCCTTCCACTAAGAATGGAAACGACTGTGTTTTTTTGGTCGTCGACAAGTTCTTGAAGATGGCCATTATGGCAGCCTACAAGAAGACTATCACAGCAGAAGCCACTGCTAAACTCTTCTTTGAATGAGTGTGGGTACACTTTTGGATCCCATAGCCTATGATCTCAGATCAGGACAGCAGATTCCTCAGTGCATTTTGGTCCAGTCTCTGGTTGACGTTGGACACCAAACTCACTAAGTCCACAGCCTTCCATCCTCAAACTGATGGCCACACAAAGGTTGTCAACAAGATGATTGTACACATTCTGCGCATGTACAACTCAAAGCATCCACACTTATGGGACGAGAGCCTTCCCTACATTCAACACAACTACAAACGGGCTCTCCATAGCTCAAATGGCCACAGCCCTTTTCAGGTGGGCTTGGGATTCCAGCCACTATGTCCCATTGATGTGGCCATGCCATTTGCAGCTACTCACGTGGATTCGATGCATGTCCAATCTGAAACAAATAAGGAAAATAGCTTCATTGAGCACATCCAACATATTCGCAGTAGTTCCATGACATTCTGGAGAAATCAAATTCCAAGTACAAGCAGTGACATGATCAACACCAGGTGCCACACAAGTTTCAAGTGGGTGACAAAGTCTGCTTGCATTTGCAAAAGGAACGGCTTACTGGAGCCTATCAGAAACTCAGACCACTCTGATATGGTCCTTACACCATTACCAAGGCTATGGGATACAATGCATTTGAGCTCAGCATTCCCCCATTCCTTAGCCTACACCCAGTTTTCAATGTGGACTACCTTCGGCCATACTTTCCACCATTACTATACACATCCGACATTGTAGAACAACTCACACCCACAGAGTTAAATTCAGATTGCATGGAACAAGCTGCAACTTATCAGATTATGGACACACAGATCAAGCACACTCACCAGCAGAATATCCAACTATATCGAGTTGTCAAAGCAGGCCAACTCCTTCACCAGGGCAAGTGGCTCACCAAGGACCAAGTTCAGCAAAAGTTTCCTCACCTCATGGAGGAACTCAATGCAATGGGGACCATTGCTTCCTAAGGGGGGAGGAATGATCCAGGTGGATATTGGTGGCCACCCATCAATTCCACTTGGACCCCAACCATTGTTCCTTTCATATTTTCAGTTTCCTTAATTGTAGCACAATTTACTATTTTTAGCAGTTTTTTGGGTCCTAAACTTCCGGAGCCATTTTGAGGCCCTGAACAACGTTTTTTGGGAAACCTGGGAGCAACATGGATCCATGGACTAATGTTTCTCTTCCCAAAGTTGTATTTCCCGGATAGATCTTTCTAACGAGATATTGTACGCGTCAAACAGAGATCGTATGCCAAAGTTACGACCCCAGGAAGTTGATATACCAATTTACCCAAACGGAGCCCACAGTTTGGCGTTTCATCTTCTAGGGTTAGGTTTTTGGATGTTTATGGTTTTCCATTATTTCTCAACAATAAATAGGCCTTCGAGCCTCATTGTAACACAGTTCAGAGGCATGTAGGTTCCACATCTCTTCTCAGAGATAAGCTACCATCGCCCTAGTTGGCTTATTTCCATTACTATTTGTAAGCATATTCAGTATTTTACATTAAAGAAATGAAGTATTATTTCCGCTGCATATCTGTGTTTATGGTTATCTATGTAATTTGTTGTGTTCATGATTAAATCCATATCAATTGCGCAGAGCATCTCTTCAACCTAGAAACACACAAGGCACTGAGTCAAGAAGTTTCCCAGTCCTTGGGAACTATGAAATCTTCCTTAGCAGTGTGAATGGTTGGTTTTCTTGAAAAAGAAAAAAAAAACAAAAACAAAAAAGTATCCTTAGAAAATAGGGATTGGATTATTAGTTTCCCAAAGGATGACACAACTTTGTCTTTTTGGAATTCTTCCAAGTATCACTTTTTCCTTGATTTTAGGCATGTGTGTCATAAACCCTAACTGATATAAATATATATAATGGATCCCCCTATAGCTCTTTTTTATATTTATCATGGAGCTCTAGCCTTACCAAGGAGATCAAGGAGCCTCCATTGGATTTTGTGATACTTTTCTGTGTGAGTTTTGCTTTTGTAGTCTTTTGTTGCTTTTTTTGTTGTTTTTTGTCTTTTTGCTTTTGTGATTGTTTTTTTTCTTGTTTGTTTTCATGGTTTCTACCATTTTAAGTTATATTAGCTTATAAAAGTGTTTTTCTAGTCCATCATTCACCTTTTACAAATGTAACATCAATTTTCTTTTTTTGCCCATTAATGGTCGTCATTTCAGTGACTGTTCAAGCATGTTTGTTTTTCCTTTTGCATGTTGATATTTTGCACTTGATTTCCACTGATCTATCTATCCATAGTCAGATATTCTAAAAATAGCAACAAGAAATGCTAAATACAGAAGTGTTAGATTTAGTACGGCTATAAATAGCATTTCAGGATACCTTCCTATTTTAGTTTGTCCCTTAACTAAAATAGAGAAGTAAAAATTCGAATTTGATCTTACCAGTTGCTTGTAAAAATTTTAATTAATTCACCATGAGTTAATTAGTTGTATAAAATCAAACATGCTGCCTATGTGGGGACATGCAACAGTTTCTCCATTAATTGAGGAATTTATCCATCAGTTAAAGAGATAAGGATGAGTTGTAATATTGAGTTGTAATAAGTTGGCTCAGTTAATTGAGTCAAGTCCAGTTAGATTAATTCAAACAGTTTGTTGAATTAATTGTGAGTTCAATTAGTTAATGCATGCATGCATGCATGTAATTGTTGCACATTAGATAATTGAATATTCTCTCATAAATAACTCATGCATGTCAGTTCAGACAGAGACCCAGTTGAGATCAGATGGAGGGGCAGTGTACTATCAATTGCTAGAGTATTCCATTGTGAATATCTCTTGCCTGCAGAAGGAATTCTTTCCTTGAGGATTACACAATTACTTCTTCGGTTTTTGTGAGTTTGATGAGGCCAATTCACACATGTGGCATCACTAGACCCCAAGAAAAAATGTGCAAGGAAATAGCAGGCTTGGAGGGATGAGGAAATGCATATCTCTTGTCTACTCAGTCTATGAGCTATATTCTTTGATTACAGAGAGAGCAAGATAGCTTGTGCGCGGAGTATTTTTGTAACTTGAACATATTTCCACTTGTATGATAATAAAGAGATTGGGGTTTTAGGATGAGGCTTTCCCCGGGTTAGTTCTTTTGTGTTATGTGTAATTGTTTTCTCATTCTCAGTTATATGTGTTCTCATTGATATTGCTCATATTCTATTAAGCTTCTGCAAAGTTTGTTGTAGAAGTAGATCTTGTATTTTACTTTAGTATATTTCATAATCTACTGATCTACAGTGGGAATTTCTACATGGTATCAGAGCAAAGGTGATCAAAGAGAAGAATAGTATACAAGAAGGAGAAGTTCGAAGTTTTAATTTACTGAATACAAAAATCAAGTTCTTATCACATCTCAATTTTACCAATGGCGTTCAACAGTTTAAGACTTGAGTATGCCCTTGATGGTAGCTCGAATTATATAGCCTGGAAGGATCGCGTGGAAGCATTATTATAGGATAATGGTCTAAAGCGATTCGTTGATCAAGAAGTCCCCAAGTTGACTGATGCTACTAAATTGGCTGAATGGAAGAAATGTGTGGCTAGAGCAAGGAGAATCCTCCTAGAGGGAGTTCGAGACCACATTGTCTCGAGCCTCCATGGGAAGGAGACACCATTTTCGATGTGGAAAACATTGAAATATCTATATCATAATAGTAGTAATCAAAGGAAGCTGGTGCTAAAAGACAAGCTTCGAAAAATCAAGTGTGAAAAGGGTGACACAATCTCTACATATCTGAACAAGCTAACCACCTGCAGGGATGAGCTTGGAAGTGTAAGGATCATGACCGTTGATGATGACATGGTGAGTCTTGCACTCTTCGGTCTTCCTAAGAGCTAGCATAGCTACCAAGACTCGGTTAATCGAAGAGAAAAAATGCCAGAATGGGAATGACTTTGGTCGGATATGATTCAGGAGGAAATAAGAAGAAGCATCAAACATGGATCCTCATCGAAGAAAGATGATGAGGAAAATCTAGCCTCAGTGAGTAAGGTGAGGAAGGGGAAATGGAAGGCGTCCAATCAAAAATCCAATTCTTCCCATGGTGGGAAGAAGTTTGACAAATCGAAAGTGTGATGCTTTCATTGTCATGAAGTGGGCTATTATGCTACAAATTGTCCACAGAAGAAATCCAAGAAGGGATCCTCGAAGGGATTTGATGGTGAGGCATTGGCCTCACAGTTTGAGTTGGATTTCTCACTTAACAAATGCATGGTTTCATCCATGGTGGGATGTGTGTGGTACCTAGACAGTGGAGCTTCATTCCACATGTCAGGTGACAAGAATCTTTTCAGTACCATCGAGGAGAAGGATCTCCAGATACAGATTGAGATGAGTGATGATGGAAAGTACCGTGTTTCAGGTGAAGGTATGGTTGCATTTCATAGGGAGCATGGTGCTCCTCTCACCCTGACAGATGTAAAGTATGTACTAGTTCTGAAGAAGAATATTTTGTCTGTTGCTATAATAGAAGATAAAGGCTATGATGTAGTCTTTAGTAAAGGAAAGGTATTCTAGAGGCATATCGGTACTAGACAGACCAAACGAATTGGGATTTGAGTAATGAATATCTACAAGCTAGAGGTAGACGACTGTGTTGCATTGAGTTGCAACGCTGAGATGGTGCAAATCCAAGATGTTGGTGAGCTATGGCATAGAAGACTGGGCCACTTCCACGATGGAGCCCTGAAGATCACGCAATAGATTTTTACAAGATGACCCAAGGGAAAATTGGAGCAGATGAATACATGCAAAGGTTGTACCTTGGGTAAGTATGTGAAATTTTCCTTTCCGGACCAAGACAGTAGAGCTGGAGCAATCCTGAAGTGAGTTCACTCAGATGTTTGTGGACCATTCTCTATAGCCTCCATAACTAAACAAAGGTACTATGTTATTTTTATTGATGATATTTCTCATAGATGCTGGATCTACTTTATGCAAAAGAAGGATCAGACTTTCTCGAAGTTTTGTGAGTTTAAAGCCTTGCCAAAGAAAGAATCTAGAAAGAAAATAAAAGCCTTGCATAGTGATAACGGTGGAAATTATGTCTCCCAACAGCTTAAGGACTTCTGTGCTACAAAAGGAATTAAATGGGAATTGACAGCACCCCATAACCCACAGCAAAATGGGGTGGCCGAAAGGGAGAATAGATCGATTGTGGGAGCATCTCGAGTGATTTTGCATGACCAAAGCCTACCACTACATTTGTGGGCTGAGGCATGCAACATAGTAGTATACTTGCAGAACAGAAGCCCGCACCGTATACTGGGGTTGAAGACACCTATGGAGGCCTTTTTCGTGAAGCGACCAGATGTGAGTCACTTCCAAATCTTTGGATCATCAGTTTACTATCATGTGACCAAAGATGCCCAGAAGAAGATGGATCCAACAGCTGAGTTGGGAATACTTGTGGGGTACACGAATACACCCCACAACTATTGGGTGTACCCACCTACTATTCAGAGATAGTGGTACACAGGGATCTGAAGTTCGACAAGCAAAAAGCCATGCAATTATCACTTGAGAGGGAGCTCAATTTGCATGCAGAGGAGGAACTTTCAGTTCCTAAGGAGGAGGAGCCTCAGATTGATGCAAAGCAGCCGCATGCAGAGGATCTGGGAGTGGAGACATCCACTCATGATGAAACTTCCAAATATGGGTAGAAATGCTCAAGGGAAGCTGACAGGTTGATGTTGGATGCGTGGGAGAATGTGGGACAACCATCTTCTCAGCGCAGCCAGAGGAGGTCACTCAAGCAGCGCACTGGGTACATGGCCCTGGTTGGGAAGTGTGTAGATACCGAACCTTCTTTATTCGAGGAGGCAGTGCAACAACCAGTCTAGGTTGATCCAATGGTAGAGAAGTATGACTCTATCATTCAGAATAGTGTGTGGGATGTTGTCCCAAGACCTCAGGGTAAGTCAGTGGTGAGTTCTAGATGGCTTTACAAGGTAAAGCAGGCAACTGATGGCAGTGTTGAGAAACATAAGGCAAGGTTTGTTGCCCGAGGTTTCTCATAGGTCGAGTGGATTGACTACGATGAGACCTTTGCTCCTGTAGCAAGGTACTCATCTATCATATCAATGTTGGCACTATCAGCTCAGATGGGTTGGAAGATCCATTAGATGGACGTGAAGACAGAATTCCTCAATGGGAAGATTGAGGAGGAGGTGTACATTGAGTAGCCAGAGGATTTCGAGACCTTCGATTGTGAGTTGCATGTGTGCCAACTCAAGAGGGCTTTGTATGGGCTAAAGCAAGCACCCCGTGCTCGGTACACCAAGCTCAATAGCTATTTCACCGGGTTAGGCTTCACCAAGAGTGAAGTAGATGCGAACCTTTTCCACATCATGGTAGAAGGTAAACCATTGATCATTGTTCTTTATATCAATGATCTGATTTTGATAGGTGATGATCAGCTGATATAGTCTTGCAAGGAGGACCTTGCAAGAGAGTTCGAAATGAAAGACATGGGTCTTATGCACTACTTTCTAGGCATGGAGGTGTGGTAGAAAGATGGTCAAGTATTTGTGTCTCAAGGCAAGTATGCCAAGGAGATACTCAGGTGCTTTCACATGGAGAAGTGCAAGCCCATGCATACTCCTCTAGCTAGGAACTAGAGGAAGGAGGATGCTACTTCAGGTGAGGTAGTAGCTACTACTATTTATCGATAGCTGGTGGGTTAACTTATGTATATGGTGAACACACGACCCAGCTTATGCTTTGCGGTGAACCAGCTGAGTCAAGCTATGGTTCAGCCTACCAAGATGTTTTGGAAGGCAGCGAAGCATGTGCTGAGATACCTCAAAGGCACATCTTAGTTTGAATTGTGGTACAGACGGATAGAGGGAGTGAATCTTTAGGCCTTCACAGATGCAAATTGGGGAGGGAGTCCATCAGACTAGAAGAGCACTTCTGGAGGAATCTTCAACCTTGGTTCAGCTGTAGTTTCCTAGTACAGCAGGAAACAGAGGTTAGTTGCACTTAGCTCAGCAGAGGCTGAATACATGGCTGCTAGTGAGGCTGCATGTGAGGCCATTTGGATGTGGAAGATTCTAGTGGGATTGTTTGGTCAGAGGATGGATCCAACCGTGATCTACTGCGATAACTAAAGTTGTATCAAACTCTCTGAGAATCCATTTTTTCATGATAGGTCCAAGAACATTGATATCTAGTATCACCATCTTCGAGACTGTGTGGTCAAGAGGATCATGTTTTTGTTGTATGTTTTAACCGAGGAACAGGATGCATATATTTTGACTAAGGCATTACCAAAATGCAAGTTCGAGTTCCACAAAGATAGGATTGGGGTTACTGATAGTCCCCTTCTTGTTGAGAGAGAGTGTTGAAAATAGCCACAAGAAATGCTAAATATAGAAGTGCTAAATTTAGTACTGCTATAAATAGCATTTCGGGATACCTTCCTATTTTAGTTAGTCCCTGAACTAAAATAGAGAAGTAAAAATTCGAATTTGATCTTAGCAGCTATTTGTAAAATAATTAATTAATTCACCATGAGATAATTAGTTCTAGAAAATCAAACATGAAATCTATGTGGGGACATGCAACAGTTTCTCCATTAATTGAGGAATTTATCCTTTAGTTAAAGAGATAAGGATGAGTTGTAATATTGAGTTGTAATTAGTTGGCTCAATTAACTAAGTCAAGTCCTGTTAGATTAATTCAAACAGTTTGTTGAATTAATTGTGAGTTCAGTTAGTTAATGCATGCATGCATGTAACTGCTGCACTTCATATAACTAGATATTATCTCATAAATAACTCATGCACATCAATTCAGACAGAGACCCAGATGAGATCATATGGAGGGGAAGTTTACTATCAGTTGCTAGAATATTCCATTGTGAATATCTCTTGCATGCAGAAGGAATTCTTTCCTTGAGGATTGCACATTTACTTCTTCAGTTTTTGTGAGTGTGATGAGGCCAATTCACACATGTCGCATCACTAGACCCCAAGAAAAACAACGCAAGGAAATAGGAGGCTTGGAGGGCTAAGGAAAGGCATATCTCTTGTATACTCAGTCTGTGAGTTGTATTGTTTGATTGCAGAGGGAGCATGATAGCTTGTGAGCTGATTCTTTTTGTAACTTGAACATATTTCCACTTGTATGATAATACAGAGATTGGCATTTTAGGCCGAGGCTTTCCCCGAGTTATTTCTTCTGTGTTATGTGTGATTCTTTTCTCATTCTCAGTTATATGTGTTCTCATTGATCTTGCTCATATTCGATTAAGCTTCCGAAAATTTTGTTGTAGAAGTAGATCTTGTATTTTGCTTTATATTTCATAATCTATTGATCTACAATGGGAATTTCTACAAGATCTACAATCTAACTTGCACCATCACTCAGAACTACCAGTTTCCCACACTCTTTCTAGGTACATTTGACCTTCCCTTCACTAGCAGTTTCCTTGTCTAGCTGGGAATTGTGCAAGTCCAAGGCTCAATTTTGATGCTTGGCCTTTGAGACTACATAATGTGCAGTTCCTGGCTAGCCCAACCACGCATTACACAATTCTAGGGCTCAATCCTATCCCTTGGCCACTAATACTATGCAATGTGGAATCTCTCCCTCAATCTACCCAGGCTGGGACTATGCATTACACAGTGTCTAGCCTCAAGCTACTCCACTAGCTAATGAGACTACATAATGCATAGTTCAGGAAGCCAATTCCTCTCCCTTCACCTAAATAATTTTTTAATCCTTCCCTTTAGTCATGTGATTATTGTTGTGATCTTACTTTGTGAGTCATTTTGTTGAAGCTAATCATGTGTGCCATGAGTGCATTTTCCTCCTATAGCTATCAAGTTGTTGAAAACTTATCTTCATCAGTTATTGTCATCATAGCAGCAAAAAGCTATGCTTCAAAGGATATTATTGAAAGGAGCACTAGGGAGGCAGTTGAGAGTACTCCAATGAACTTACCAATTTATTCAGATACTTGCATGTTCATAGAGAAAGAATCAGATATCACATGCTAGAAATTGAATGAAGCATTCTTAGCAAGAAGCTTCAAAGTAGACATTGAAGACCGACAAGTGTATATCAATGTCCAAAGGTCAGGGTTACATAAGGTTGCATGCAGGTATCCAGCTTTCACATGTGCATATGTTTTCAGCTAGATAGTTTCTCATACAGGTCCAGAGACTATGACTCTAAACAAATCTAACAAACAAAGGCTTGCTTCTTTTCTGGCACTAGATTATCATCTCATGTACCACTTGCCGGAGCTAGAATCACTCATGGATTCTTACTTATATATTGTTACCAGCTACTTGAACACCAATGACATTGTCAAAATTATGGTGAAAGAGCCAACAAAGTTCCATCAAACACCTACCAACACCTATAAGATGAAATATCTCAGGACGGACTATCAGATCTTCATAGTTCTATGTTGTAGAATCTATGCTCAGTAAAGCACTGAGACCTTCCCTGAAGGGTGTAAATTCTTACTGAACCAGGTTGTGAATGAAGGAAAACCATTCAACTAGTTAGACTTGTTGGCTCAATAGTTGAGGATACATGTATGTAATTCCCTTAGTTCTCCCAAAGGCAAGCAAGCGAGATTTTACGTGTCTACCTATCTATTGGATGCAATCTGTGCACACAATTCATTCCTTGGCATGAATTTGACATCTGCAGAGTCTATTTTGACACATCTGGAATGTTCAGAGTATGTCCAATATATCATGCGGGATTTTCTGCATCGCAATCTCTCCCACACTGACTCTGGTCATTATGTTGTCTTGGGGCTTCCTAAGGAAGTTTATCTCACTCAAATTTAGATGTTTTCGGAGCACCTTGAGGTGACCACTGATAATGGCATGCACCAATTATGGCTTTGGAAAAGGCGTGGGAACAAATAAAGTTTGAGGATCATTGCCAACACCTTCTACGAGCTCGAGGAAGAGTTTCTAGAGCATTTCCAGATGGTTAATGGCACTTTGTGAACACTCGACCCTTTGCTAGCTCTAGAGGCATTTGAGGACCAACACCACACGATCACCCCTGTGGTCAAGATGGGGCTCAATACGAAAGAGGAAAAGTTCTTGGAGTGGTTGGGTGCATAGGAGAAGGCATCATTTCTTTACATTTATTTTAGCAATGAGAACTCCATTTCAAGCGCTCAAATTGAGGAGCTAGCAGTTGGATTGGAGGTGAGTTAGACAAAGTTCATGTGGGTTCTCTAACCTTTTATAATCAATAATTATGCTGATATGTGTTGTATATATTGTTTCAACAAATTTGATTTTCTAATAAATGGATGGATAGGATTTTCTCCTAAGAAAATATTCTTCGTCTATGATCAATAGGGAGGGATGACGTTTCATGTTGATTTGTATGTTGTATGCTGCAATTTCATTTAATAATTCTTATTTAATAATTAATACTTCTTATGTTCGCAGGTCAAGTCAGGGAAATTAATCCACACAGAATGAACGACAACAAGAACGCCATTCATTAATGAATTTTTCAAAATAAACATAATGTGTCTGGAATTTATTCTGTGATCATTTTTTTATTTTTGGATTTGACAGAGTCAAAATTGATATATTATCGATTGTGTTCTCACTCATCAACATCCTACAATTTATCACCCTCAATTGAAGGATTCTTTCCTTAGGTAAGCTCAACAATGCCTAATTCAATCTCTTTTTATGGTCTGCATCCATACATATGTGAGGATTTCATTCAATTTTAGTGATATGTGGAGGATAAATACGATACAGTAATTGCATGTGACATGACCGAAGGGGTATAAAACCATGACGTTGAAATCAGTACCCGAAGGGGATTGTTCCCATCTGTCATATGGGAAAAAAAAATATATATATATATATATATAAAAATAAATAAATAATAAATAAAAATAAAATAAATAAATAAATAAATAATCATAATATTTTGCTCTACAAAGATTTTTGGCCATAATCCTTATTCAATAATTTTTTTGTCAGTTTGAAGAATGGAGGATGTCACAACTTTACATTGAAATCTTAGCTTCAGGAGCTTTTTAGCGAAAAGCATGTATTTGATCCCTTATAGGTTAAACTCTCTTATTTTCTTCATCACAAGTTATTTGGAGAAACTGGCTAGCCTCAAAGATCATTGTGTTGAAGAAAATCGTGATAGAATACACATTGTGGTAGAGAGTGGTCACAAGACTGTGGGATGTGTTAGGATATTCCGACACATAGGAATAGTTAAGTATAACTTGGTCTAGTATAGAGTTAGGTAAAGTGTGTTTCTTTACTATGTACATTTGTAACTTACAATCTGACGGTCACAATATGTAGTGATCCGACGGTTCATTCTCTCCTCAGTATTACTGACACTTGATCCGTGGCTTGACACCCGATTGGTCCATGAATTCTATTTAAAGTGCATGGAGGGTCATTTGTAGGTTAACCGTGCATGAGAGAAGCTTATGTAAATTTTCTTTTATTAATAAATTGACTGTAGTGGCCACGTTGGCACAGGCCGTGGACTGTTTCCCTCTTTGAGGGTTTTAACCACGTCAAAATACTGGTGTATTGATCTGTGATCTATTTGTGAGTAGTGTCCTTTTGGTGTTCTGTCTGAGGAACCTACCCTGTAAATTCCTACATGGTATCAGAGCTATTTGAGGGCCGCGTCCGTTGGTGATCCAAATCTGAAGCCGGTTGAACTGCATCCGACTGCCATCTCCTAGATCTGTTGTTTCGGGTGGAGAGGACTGCTCTGTTGTGTTGGGAGCATCTGTTCTAGTGAGGAACCCCTTTCGTTTCACGCGAAAAGGTTTCTGGTAGCCCTAGCTACGTCATTTTTTAAATCTGGAGGTATACAATGTTTATTTGCAGTTTACTGTTATTTTCTCTCTGTTTATTTCGGTTTCGATTTATTTATCTCTTTTTATCACCGGATCTATACCTTTCATTTCTGCGTATGCTCTTTGCCCTATGACTCTGTGCGATCTGGGCAAATCAGACACAGAAAGGAAGGATTTCTCTCATGCTTATGCTCTTTTTCCTACACCTTATTGTGATCTCGGAAAATCAGAAACAATCAGGAAAATATTTAGTTTCCGGGTAAAGCTAACTTCAAGCCGTAAGGTTTGTTTTTTTTTGTATGTCCGTGTTGGTTTTTCTGTTTTTTGTTTTATAGGGAAAAAGAGCTTGCTCAAGGAAGCACGGAACCCAAAGCTTCAGTGACTAAAAAAAAAAAAAA
>APFE030094010.1:70307-81111 GCA_000404065.3 Pinus taeda | reverse complement strand
ATGAATTCTATTTAAAGCGCATGGAGGGTCATTTGTAGGTTAACCGTGCATGAGAGAAGCTTATGTAAATTTTCTTTTATTAATAAATTGCCTGTAGTGGCCATGTTGGCACAGGCCGTGGATTGTTTCCCTCTTTGAGGGTTTTAACCACGTCAAAATACTGGTGTATTGATCTGTGATCTGTTTGTGAGAGGTGTCCTTTTGGTGTTATGTCTGAGGAACTTACCCTAGAAAGAACTATTGAACTTCATTTATAAAGTGACCATCTTAGTTCCATCTAACATTGGATCTATCATGCGCCAAGAGGTATCAAATCCCTTAATGCAAAACTTCTTTTTGGAGTGTAGAATTTGAGGAAAGGTTTGCACCTCGAGGGATTTGATCCCTCACAGTTCATGATAGATCCAATGTTAGATGGATCTAAGATGGTTCTAATTGAGGCAAACAATGTCACATTTTTATATTATCATTATTTGTATATGTTTGAGATTAACTTCAAAATTCACATTATGTTTTCTTTGCTTGGCATGATCATATCATTATCTTCTTTAATTTAGTTTGTGTTGCTTGCCTTGAATGGTTTGTAAATTTTTGTTTGGATAATTTGAGTGGTTTGTGTGTTTATGTGTTTGGATTTGGATGATAATGTTTTTGAATGTTACAATTGTTGTGTTATCTTTTTATATGTGTATGTGTAATTTTTCATTAGTAATTAGTTGGTGATGAAGAAGGGAGACAATCTTGTCAATAGCTTGGAGGAGGATTGATACTCTACATCTATTTCATTTAATTTTACGTATCACAACTTCTGACAACTAATTATATCTCAATAGTGTCCCTCCAGGTATTACTAAATATATCTTGAAAAGTAGTTTTAATAATTTATTGCATCAAGATTACCCTAGAAATACTTTTTTTCTTTGCAAATGTTTGAAATAATTTATTTCCTTCAAGAATATTTTGATGATTTTTTATCTATAGTCTATTCAGCAAAGTCAAGAAATAATGTATTTTTGAAATTTCTTTTAATGAGTGGATAGAATTATAAAATATTTACATTATTTGTTTCTCCAAACAATTATCAAATCTCCTTCAAGAATATTTTGATTTGTTTTGAATGTTTATAAATATATATTTTCCTCTTATAAATATTATGAATACATTATTCTATGCAATTATCTATTAGTAATTTTTTTTGTGAGTTTGGTGGTACCTTTCCATTAATTTTCGAAAACAAAGTAGGTTACATCCACTTTTCTGAGAGTTCGGTGGCCTCAACTTGCCCAGAGGTAAACTAGGTCTGTTGGCCACCTAACCGCAAAACATGCCATCCATAAGCAAAAAATAATAAGTCCATCTAGCCATGCTATCTAAACCTGATAATCTTTATACTTCCTATTTTCTAGATAAATAAAAACACAATTGTTAATGAGTCTAAAAATTTGGGCCTGGGATATTCAAAATGCAAAAACAAGGATGTATTGTCGCTACTCATCATTAGTTGAATCCACTAGAGTAGTGGTCCTTCACAATGGAACCCAACAGCTCTAGGTGGTGTATGCAAGGGATATGTTGCTCAATTCGACTAAGTCAACCACTCTATTATTGCAATTGATGTTGAATTTTTGAAATTATTTAGTATAATCCAACTAACCCCAGGGCGTTACGTGCATGTCAAGAGGAAACTTCTCTAGAGCTTTCACCAGAATGTTATTCATCATCCAGAACAAGTGTACTGTCTGCTTGTATTGGGTTACTCTTCCTCAAGTGTGGTCTAGATTAGGGGCCACTACTTACCACTCATCCATATCCAATTCAAAGTCCTTTATGGTCTGTCGAATCCCATCTTCCCACTCTGTAATCAATTTCTTAATCACGTTGGAGCTATTGGCATGGTAAGCTTGGGTCACTTCTTTAATTATGCGATAGGTCAGCTTATGCCCATGACCCACCCCAACCACCCCACTAGAAGAGTTGGGTTGGCTTCTCGGCGACGAAGTGACCTTCCTCTATTTTCCCCATCCTCGACCTCCATTGCCATTTTTCCTTGTACCCTTTTCCCGAGCCATATTGTTGTTGCTTCCTAACAAAGACCGTTCTTTTCCCAACTCCATATATCCACCAAAACAAGGTCGCAGTTTGGGTGCTCGATGCTACCAAAGGTCGCGCCCACACTACAGACCTGCTAAATCAAATTCAAATGAAACCAACCAAGTAAAGAGCCCATGCCATAGTTTTCTACTAACTACACAACACCACATGATTATGGTACCACTGTTTTCAATCATCTTCCTCTACCCATTGCAGAGCCTGAATGAACTGACCATGCCACCCATTTCCAAGGCCTCAGTATTATAATGACACTCTCCACAGGTTATTAACTTCACCAACCAAACATTATAACATGAATTGAAAGGGAAATCAAGCCAATAACTATACTGAGCCTGCAGCCCACCAAACCCCTTTTGACACAACTCCGTACATAATACCCGGGCTATAGAAATAAAAACCCCATACACCAAGACCAGATTAAATTGCTCGGAATCAAGCCATACCCAACTCCGAAACCAAAATTGACCTCTATCTAAATAGAAATTCCCAACCTAAGAGATTCTAGTCCACAAGACCAGACTGACCCAGAAACTGGCCATCAGGGTTCTTACACCTTTGCCCCTCTGCCACCAGAATAGTTGGAGTTCCCTGAACTCATGGCTCGACTGCGATCTCTCTCTTGGCCGAAGTAACCTAGAACCAAACCCAATTCTCCATAGACCCAACCCCATTTCATCTTTTTCAGACTCGCGTGTGGGGGGCTTCCACATTCAAATCCCTTTACCACCTCGGCCATGCATACACCCATGCAAGACAACCATATACCATACTCTAAAGACACTACGATGAGTAGGAAAATGGAAATAGACCCAACTAGGAACCCAATGAGCCCATGCCTTTTGCACTTCCAATGCACATCACCCCATAGCCCAAACATATACATATCACCGATCAAAAATTGACTACTCCATACTAACAAAATTTACTAAGTTGAGACCCAAAACATACCAGTGAACATTGCCAAAACCTGCAGACAACGTCAACCTTTGGCTGCCCAGAATCCCCCTCTCGCACCAAATCCATAGGAGCATGAGTTCGCAGGCTATCTTACTCAACAAGCCGAATATAATTTGTGCCACTACAAGTGTGCTTAAACCTCTGCCACCTGCGAGCATTAAACACTTGCGTACCACCACCACTCCAAGTGTTGCATGCATGAGGAGGGTGGCTGGGATGATCTTGAGGATTTGCATTAATCGTTGGGCCAGAACAATCCCACTAGGTCTGACTCACAACCTGATCAGGGAAATTATCTATTAGTAATTTTGAATATATGTAATTGTTTATTACTAATTAGTTGATGATGTAGAAGGGAGACAATCTTGTCAAGGATTAATTTTCACTTTGCAAGAGAATGATTCTGCACATCTATTTCATTTTAATTCTAGGTATCGCAACTTTTGATAGCTAACTAATTCTTAATGGTTTTCTTTTAGGTATTACTAAATATATCTTGAAAATATTTTTTCCTAAATAATATACAATGTCAAAACTAACAACATATAATGCATCTAATGCAAGCAATCAAATAAGATTAGTAAACAACATCTACACTAAAATAAATGTATTAATGCAAGCAATCAAATGAGATTAGAAATCAACATCTACACTTAAATGAATGCATCCAGTGAAAGCAATCAAATAGGATTAGAAATCCAAATCTACACTAAAATAAATTCATCTAGTTCAAGAAATCAAATAGGATTAGAAATCAACATCTACACTGAAATCAGTGCATCTAGAGCAAGCAATCAAATAGGATTAGAAATCAACATCTAAAATGAAATCAATGCATCTAGTGCAAGCAATTGAATATAATTCTAAGAAAACATCATCTACACTGAAATCAATGCATATAGTGCAAGCAAGATTATTCCCTCTCTCTCCCCTCCCTCTAATTTTGAAAAATATTTTTAATAATTTATAGTCTTAAGATTAACACCATCCAATCCATCTAATGCAAGCAATCAAATAGGATTAGAAAACAACATCGACACTTAAATTAATGCATCTAATGCAAGCAATCAAATAATATTATAAATCAACATGTACACTAAAATCAATGCATCTAGTGTAAGTAATCAAATATAATTAGAAATCAACATCTACATTGAAATCAATGCATCTAGTGCAAACAATCAAATAGGATTAGAAATCACCATCTACATTGAAATCAATGCATCTAGAATAAGCATTCAAATAGGATTAGAAATAAACATCTACACTGAGTTAATGCTTCTAGTGCAAACAATCAAATATAATTAGAAATCAACATCTATACTCAAATCAATGCATCTAGTGAAAGCAATCAAATAGGATTATAAATCACCATCTACACTAAAACCAATGCATCTTGTGCAAGAAATATTTTTCGCTCCCCCCCCCCTCAATCTATATATATACCTCCCTTCATATATCCTTCTTTTTATTTCTATATCACCTCCCCCCCAACAAACATGCACTCTCTCTCTCCATATATATCTATCTCTCCCTACCTCAGTCCCTCTCTCTATCTCTTTCTTCTTCCCTCTCTCCACCTCCCATCTATATCTCTATCTACCCTCTACCTCTCCTTTCTCTCTTTATATCACCACCAAAGCATACACACCCTTTCTCCATATCTATCTATTTCACCCTCCCTCTTCCTCTCCCTCTCCCTCTCTCCCCCTTCTATTTCTCTTCCCTTCTTCTCTCTTCTCTCCCTCTCTTTGCCTTATCACTCTCTCTCTCTCTCTCTCTCTCTCCACATTTCTCTCTATATGTCTTTCTTCTTACCTACCTTTCTCCCCCCCCTCCAACTCCCTTTCTCTCCCTCCCTCTCTCCTCTCTCTCATGTCCTCTCTCTCTTCCTTCATCTCTGTTCCTTTCTATCGCACCTCACTCTATCTTCCCCCCCCTCTCTTTGCCCTCCAAATCTGTTACTATCTCCCTCCCTATCTCTTCACTCTTTCTCTCCCCCTTTCCTTCCATCTATCCTTCTTTGTCTCTCTGTCTCACGCCAAAACATACACACTCTCTCTTTATCTCTCCCTTGCACTCTCTCTCTCTCTCTCTCTCTCTCTCTCTCTCTCTCTCTCCCTCCACGTGTTTTCCTCTATATCTTTCTTCTTCACTCCCTCTCTCCCCCTCCCACTCCATCTCTATCCCTCCATCTCTCCTCCTCTCTCTAGTCCTTCCCTTTTCTCCCTTTCACTCCTACCTCCCTCTCTCTCCCCCCATCTCTCTCTCTCACTCTCTCTGCCCTCCAACCTTGTCACGACAACTCTCCCCCCTCTTTCTCTATCTCTCATACACACTCTCTCTTCATCTCTCCCTTGTCACTCCCTCTCTCTCTCTCTCTCCACTTTTCTCTATATGTGTATTTCTTCTTCACTCCCCCTCTCCCCCTCCAACTCCATCTCTCTATCCCACCCTCTCTCCTCCTCGCGCTAGTCCTTCCCCTCTCTCCCTTTCTCTCCCATCTCACTCTCTTTCCCCCATCTCTCTATCTCTCTCTATATCTCTCTCTCTTCCCTCCAACCTTGTCACTATCTCTCTCCCCCTCCCTCTCTATCTCTCTCTCTTCCCTCCAACATTGTCATTATCTCTCTCCCCCTCTATATAAAATCCTATAGATCCACAAGCTAATGCAATTTTCTAAAGAAAGAGACAAGAATGTACTTCTACTCTTTACAGTGGAAGCCCATAAAAATCGAGCAAAAAATAATTAATAGAGGATGATAATCAAAGGAACATAACACAATAAATATCCAAGGAAAGCCACAACTCAAAACCCCACTATCTTTTTCTTATTGATCCGAAAAATCAAGATGAAATTACAATGCTTGTTCTCTCTAGAACAATCCCAATGCTCAACAAATTCAATCTCGAACTCATAAGAAAGCTCAAGACCAAAGCTTATCCATTTCACAAGCTCCCCAAGTCTCTATTCCAATGTGTAACTCCTATGAAGGATAGCTTGTATTTAAAGGGAAATAAAGCCTCTGAAAATAGTGCAATCCCTCAAGGATCAGTTCCTAAATGCATGCACTATCAGTGTAACTCGAAAAAATCTAAAACAAATAGTACATTGTCCCTCCACTCTAGTATCAACTGGGTCTTTCTTAGAATCAAGATGCATGAGTTTCTGATGGTGGAATCTTCAGTTAACTAGAGTAGCACTAATTAGGTCACTAGTGTCCCAACTAACTGTTTACTTACTATTAGTTCCTGAAACTGATTGGAACTAATTTAACTGGACTTATCTCAATATATTGAGTTAACTAATTACAACTCATTCATAACTCATCCTAGAATCCTATAAGTTAGGGAGAACATATGCATGTCTTCTAAAACACTTCCAATTCGAATTTCCTAAATAATTAAGTTAATTAAACAATCAATTATTTTCAAACTGCTATGAGAAAAGAATTCTATTTTATTTCACAATTTAATTCAAGGAAAAATTAAACTGGAATTTCTTGTTTCCATTTCTCAACACTCCCTCTCAACAAGAAAGGGATTATCCACTACCCTGATCCTGTCTCTGTGAAACTCAAATTTACATCTTGGTAATTCCTTTGTCAATATGTCATCATCTTGTTCCTCCATGGGAATGTAATCCATCAATATGATCCGCCTCAATACACAGTCTCTCAAATGATGATACTGGATATCTATATGCTTGGATTGATCATAAAAAACTCGATTTTTAGAGCATTTGATACAACTCTAATTATCACAATAAATCATTGTCAGATCCATCTGCTAACCAAACAAACCAACTAGGATCTTCCTCATCCAAAAAATAGCCTCACATGTTGCTTCGCTTGCAGCCATGTACTCTACCTCTGCTGAACTGGGTGCAACCGATCTCTATTTCCTATTGTACCTAGAAACTACAGTTGACCCAATACTAAATATCTCTCCTAATGTGCTCTTCCTATTAGATGGACTCCACGCCCAATCTGCATTGGTGAAGCCTTGAAGCTTCACTCCCTTTTTCTGTATGTACCACAACCCAAACTAAGTAGTGACTCTGAGGTATCTCAATACATGCTTTTCCGCCTTCCAATATAGCTTGGTAGGCCTAACCATCACTTGATTAAGTTGGTTAACTGCATAACACATATCTAGTCATGTGTTCACCAAATACATGAGTGAACCCACAAGCTTCCTGTAAATACTAGCTTCCACTACTTCTCCTGAAGTAGCATCCTCCTTCCTCCAATTACCAGATAGAGGAGTCTCCATGGGTTTACTGCTCTCCATGCGAAATATCCTAAGTATCTCATTGGCATACTTGCCTTGAGAAACAAACAACTCCCCATCTCCCTGCCATACCTCCATGCCAAGAAAGTAATGCATGAGCCCCATGTCCTTCATCTCAAGCTCTCTTGCAAGATCCTCCTTGCAAGATTTGATGAGATTCTCATCACCTGTTAATACGATATCATCTACATAAAATACAATGATTAACAGCTTACCTTCCACCACTATGTGATATAGGTTCACATCTACTTCACTCTTTGTGATGCTCAACCCAGTGAAGTAGATATCTATCTATTGTACCAAGCACGAGGTGCTTGCTTCAGCCCATACACCGCTCACTTGAGTTGGCACACATGCAACTCATGGTCCAAGGTTTCAAAACCTTTGGACTACTCTATGTACACCTCTTCCTCAATCATGCCATTGAGAAAGGCAGTCTTCAAATCCATCTGATGGATATTCCAACCTATTTTTGTTGATAGTGCCAAAATAGATATGATTGACAAGTACCTTGAAACAGGAGCAAAGGTCTAATCATATTCAATCCCCTCTACCTGAGAAAAGCCACAGGCCACAAATCTGGTCTTATGCTTCTCAACACTACCATCTGCAACTTGCTTTATCATGTAAAGCCAACGGGAGATCACAACTGACTTGTCCTATGGTCTTAAGACCACATCCCAAACATTGTTTTGAACAATGCAGTCATACTCCTCCACAATGGCATCAACCCAAACTGGTTGTTGCATTGCTTCCTGAAAGGAAGATGGCTTTGTCACAACACATTCACCCATAAGTGCCATGTATCCAATGTACCTCTCTGGTGACCTCCTTTGTCTACGATGAGAAGAGGGTGCCCCACATTCTCCCATGCATCATCCAACAATCTGTCAACCTTTCTAGTGTGCTTTCTTCCCTCTTTGGAAGACTCTGCCTGAGTGGATTTCTCCACTCCCAAAACCTCTGCATGTGGCTGCTCCACATCAATATGAGGCTTCTCAACCTTAGGAACTAAAATTTCCTCTTCCACATGTAGCTCAAGCTCCCTCTCAAGGGATACTCTCATGGCCTTCTCCTCATCAAACTTAACATCCCTTCGAACCACTATCATCCGACCGGTTTGCATGTACACCTAATAGTTGTGGGGAGTATTAGTGTACCCCACAAAAATCCCCAATTTTATTGTTGGTTCAAGCTTCTTCCATGCATCTTTGGTCACATGGAAATAAACCAATGACCCAAAAATCCTAAAGTGACCAACATCTGGTCTCTTACCGGAATAAGCTTCCTTTGGTGTTTTACTCTCAAGTATCTAATGTGGGCTATGGTTTTGAACATAAACCATTGTGTTGCATACCTCAACCCACAAGTGTAGTGGTAGGCCCTGATCATGCAATATCATGCTTTCTGCCCCTATTATGCTCTTGTTCTTCCTCTCGGCAACCACATTCTATTGAGGGTTATGAGGTTTCGTCAACTCTCGTTTAATCCCTTCCGTTGCACAGAAGTTCTTAAACTCATTGGAGACATATTCTCCATTGTTATCACTCCATAGAGATTTAAACTTCTTACTTGACTCTTTCTCGACCAATGCTTTGAATTCACAAAACTTTGTGAATGGTTGATCCTTTCTCTGCATGAAAAATATCCAGCATTTACGAGAATAGTCATCTACAAATATAACATAATACCTATGTTTGGCGGTGGATGATGTCAAGAATGGTCCACACACATCTGAATGGACTCTCTCCATAATAGACTCTGTTTGACTGTCTTTATCTCCAAAGGAAGACTTGGTGTATTTTCCCAAAGTAAAACCCTTGCATGTATCAACTTGCTTAAGTCTACCTTTCGGAAGACCAATAGAGATTTTTTGCAATATCTTCAAAGCACCATGATGCAAGTGGCCCAATCGCCTGTGCCACAACTCGCCGACGTCCCGACTCAAAGCAGCACAATCTTGTACCTCTATCTTATAGAGATTTTGAACTCGAATCCCTATCTTCTTTACTTGACCCATGGCTATGTGTTGAAGGAACACCTTTCCTTTCGAAAAGATAATTTCATAGCCTATATCCTCAAGCATGTCAATGGATACCAAGTTCTTAGTCAGTCCAGGTACATGCATAACATTCTTCAAGGTGAGTGGAGCCACATTCTCCCTCTAAAAAGTAATAGTGCCCACACCAGTAACACTATACTTACCGTCATCACCCATATCAATATGCATCATGAGATATTTCTCCTCCAGTTCACTAAATAACTCTTTGTCGCTAGTCATGTGGAAAGAATCTCCACTGTATAAGTACCAGACACTTCCCATCATTGAAGACACCATGCATGCAATGAGGGAAAAGTCCAATTCGTGGAAAGTGAAAGCCTCATCCGCCACTCCTCCTAAGGACTTCTTCAATGGACAATTTGTAGCAAAGTGACCCATCTTGTGACAATGAAAGCATTTAACTTTCATCATGTCCTTCTTCTTACCTCCATGATAAGAATCTGATTTCGAACGAGAAATTTTACCGTTCCCCTTCCTTGCCTTAATCGCTAAGGTATAGTTCTCTTCATCATCAATCTTTGATGAAGATCCATCCATGGTGTTCCTCCTGATCACATCCTACATCAAATCTGACCATACTCATACCCAATCTGGCAGCTTCTCTTGACCATTGACAGAGTCCTGATAACTATGCCAACTCTTTGGGAGTCCAAGAAGAGTAAGGCTCACCATATCCTCCTTGGCAACTGTGATTCCAACACTTCCAAGTTCATCCTGACATTGAGTGAACTTGCTCAAGTACTTTGGAATTGTCTCACCTTTCTCCATCTTGATTTTATGAATTTTATCCTTCAGTGCCAACTCCCTTTGATCACTATTATTCTAATACAAGTTCATTAATTTTTTCCACATAGCATGCGGAGTTTCCTTTCCATGGAGACTCAAGACAATGTCATCTCAAACTCCCTCAAGGATTATCCATCTTGCCTTCACCACACACTTCTTTCATTCGACCAAGTTCTATGCATCTGTAGTTGCTAGCTTGGGGACTTCTTTATCAATGAAATCCTTCAAGCCATTTGTCACGCGGAATGAGTCGATCTTGCGGACAAGTAGACCTTCCTAGAATCTAATGAAGACCTAATGACAAACAAATCAGACAGACACTATCTTTCTCTAAATGCGCTTTATAAATAATGGCAAACAAATGTGTTTAAGGCCTACCTCATGTCCAATGCAAGTTTGGAGATGCCTTCGCTCCTTTGATCCAAGTAAGTTCCTTTGTCACAAACCTACAAACACAAACAAGGCAAACGATTAAATAGCACCTAAATAACCAGTATTATAAAACATATTTAACATGAAATTCAAGGAGTCCATGAAACAAATAACATGAGATACTTGTTGAGAAAAATGAACTTGATTGTATTAATTCAAAAG
>APFE030094010.1:28305-69933 GCA_000404065.3 Pinus taeda | reverse complement strand
CCCTCCCCTTTACATACAGAGTGTATAATTACGCAGATATCCTGAACAAAAGGTGCGGGCCCGCAGGCAAAAGTGAGAGAAAGTGCGGAACCAGATTTACATTGCTTTTTTGATGTCTTTCTCTCATTTCTAAAGCTTGCTTTGAAGAGCTTAGGTTTGAGACTTGCTTAGGAAGCTGGCATAGGTGGTGATAGACCCATACCGACTGCAAATAATCAAGGTGACGATATTCTTGTGTAACACCATTATCTTCTAGCAAAGCCTCCATCCTGTCCCTCCACGCTATAAAATTTGAGCTTCCTTCCAAGGAATACTCATGCCTCAACCCATGGAACACCATTTGTCGATCCTCAAGTATGTATGAAAATTTTATTTTCACCTGTAATGCAGAAACTCAAAACTTCGAAATCTCCTTTAAAGAGCTGATTTTAAATCAACGATATCTCCCTCATCCGAACTTCGATTTGGTCGATGTGTTTTTGAATTTGGGTATCTTTTCCTAAGGAATTCAAATCTGTAATTTGTTTCTAAAAATGTTGCAAAAAAATTCTCAGATCTTCTCAGCAAACTCTCGGCCTAAAACTCAATATTTCCCTCATACCATGTTGAAAATACGGTAGATCCACAAGCTAATGAAATTTGCTAAAGAAAGAGACAAGAATCTACTTGTACTCTTTACAACAGAAGCCCATAAAAATCAAGCAAACAATAATTAATAGAGGAAGATATTCAAAGGCACATAACACAATAAATATCCAGGGAAATCCACAACTCAAAACCCCACTATCTATTTTGTATTAATTCGAAAAATCAAGATGAAATTACAATGCTTGTTCTCCCTAGAAAAATCCCAACACTTAGAAACTTCAATCTCCAAATCATAAGCAAGCTCAAGGCCAAAGCTTAGCCAATTCACAAGCTCTCCAAGTCTCTATTCAAATGTGTAACTCCTATGAAGGATAGCTTGTATTTAAAGGGAAACAACGCCTCTAAAAATAGCGCAATCCCTCAAGGATCAATTCCTGAATGCATGCACTATCAATTCAACTCAGAAAAATATAAAACAAATAGTACAATTTCCCTACACTCTAGTCTTAACTGGGTCTTTCTCATAATCAACATGCATGAGTTTCTGATGGTGGAATCTTCAGTTAATTAGAGTAGCACTAATTAGGTCACTAGTGTCCCAAATGGTTGTTTACTCACTGTTAGTTCCTGAAACTGGTCGGAATTAATTTAACTGGACTTAACTCAATAAAATGAGTTAGTTAATTACAACTCATTCATGACTCATCCTGAACTCCTATAAGTTAGGGAGAACATATACATGTCTTCTAAAAGACTTCCAATTTGAATTTCCTAAATTAATTAAGTTAATTAAACTTAATTAATTATTTTCAAAGTGCTATGAGAAAATAATTCTATTTTAATTTACAGTTTAATTCAAGGACAAATTAAATTGGAATTTCTTGCTGCCATTTCTCAACACCCTCTCTTCCCCTTCCATCTTTGTGTCTCTCCCTCTCCCTCCTTATCCTCCCCCCCCCCCCCCTCTCTCTTCACCCTCCAACTATGTCACTATCTCCCTCTCTCTCTCCTCTCCCTTTCTCCCCCCTTCCTTCCATCTCTCCTTCTTTGTCTCTCCATCTCACCCTAAAACATACACACTCTCTCTTCATCTCTTCCTTGTCACTCCCTCTCCATCTCTCGCTATATCCACTTTTCTCTCTCTATGTCTTTCTTCTTCACTCCCTCTCTCCCCCTCCAACTCCATCTCTCTATCCCTCCCTCTCTCCTCTCCTCCCTCAAGTCCTATCTCTGGTCCTTCCCCTTTCTCCCTTTCTCTCCTACTTCTCCCTCTCTCTCTCTCTCTTTTTCTTCTAACCTTGTCACTATCTCTCTCTCTTTGCCCTCCAACCTTGTCAATATCTCTCTCCTCCTCTCTCCTCCCTCCATCTTTGTGTCTGCCCCTCTCCTTCTCTTACCCTTTTCTCCCTCTCTCACTCCTCTCTTTATCTCTCTCGTCACTCCTCATCTTCCCTCTCCTTCATTGTATCTCCTCCTCTCCCTTGTCACTCCCTATCTCTCCACCTCTATCACTCTATGTATTTCTTCTTCCCTCCATATATATCTAGAGTTAATATATATCATGACATATTAATATATATTATAATATAACAAATTTAATGTTATATTAAATTTAATATGACTTTTCCAGTTATTAACATATTAGTATTAATTTAATATCAATATTAGATTTAAAGATGCTTTTCAGATGGCTGATACAAAATTTATAATAAAACTACATCAAATTAATATTTTCAAATATTACAACTTTGATGTGGAAATATTAGTCTTTAAAGATTTAATATATCTCTAGGGTGTGGCTTTTCCTTTTTAAAGATTTATTTTACAAATGTTTAGTTAAAAGAATATTAAAATATTTTTGAGCAAGATTTTGGATTCTTTGTGTTGAATTAACCTTTTTTCTTCGATTTAAGAAATGACATTAGCTTTAGTAAAGTGTAAAAATGTAATTTTTTTTACCTAATTTGGAACTTTAATATGGTAAAGTTTTTTATTAAAAAGTAAATTTATTAATGTGAGTATTAAAGTTGAATTTTAACTAGATTACTAATTTCAAGGACAAGTCATCCATATATGTATATACATTTAATATCACACTCATAATGTTAACCTTTACAATAGGATCACATCCTTTGGAGATCAAAAGTAACACTATAGAAGTCAATCGAAATTTAGATGTAATAAATTCTATGGAGTGAGTAAAGAGTAATATAAGAAAATAAGTAGTGATGAATATAATGTAGAGATGAAATATAACGAGAAATTAAATGATAAGCTAAGAGATAAATAGTAAAGTGAATTAATGTATAAATAAATAAATAGTAAAGTGAATTGACCTATAAATAATTGGGTAAAGGAATAGAAATGAGAGAATATGGTAATATTAGGAATAGTATGATATAATAAAGTAATAAAAGGACAAAATAAATAAATATGATAGTAATAATATAAGAGTTATACATCAAAGGAGTTAATAAAGAAAATGAAAGTGATAAAAAATGAAATATGGAAGAATATAGTATAAATAGTTAAACAAGGGAGGCTGCGAAGCAGTGAGTCCCTGCCGCTGATTGAAGAGAAAACAGAATCAATTATTGCCACTGACTAAAGAGAAAATAGAAGCAATTGTTGCCGCTGACTGAAGAGAAAACAGAAGCAATTGAAACAGAAGCAGCCCTTTTCGCGGGTTGACAGATCAGCCTATTTGTCTCAAGCTTAACAACTGCTCCTATACGTTCTTACATCAATCAATGCTAAAGTAAAATAAGAAACTAGATAATGAGCACAAAGGTCTAGGTCTTGATCTAGGGGGAATGAGAGGTACGCTAGGCGAGATGGTAGCTTTGCTGCTGGTGGTAGATCTGGTGTTGCTTCTATCTTTGCGTTTTATGCTTCTGGACTAAATTTTTATCTGTAAATGGGTCTCTCTCTAGAAATACTGAATCACTCTTATCAGTAACTAAATCATGACGAGCTATGTTTGCTTTTTATGATTCTTGACTGGATTTGTATCTGTAAATGGGTCTATCTCTAGAAATACTAAATCACGATGAGCATAAGGAATAACTGAGTCTTGCTCTTGCAATTAATAATATCGATCTTGAAATCCAAAGCCCGGTGAAAGACCTAAGTCCGGTGCTGGTGAAAGGTAGTAATGAAAAGGCCCGGTGGTACTGGTGCTGGATCAACAGAAGCTACTACATCAAAAGAATCACTTGCATAGTCTACATGATCTACTTGCATAGTGTTTTGAACTTGCATTAGTAATTGCATGTGTTCAAGCAGATATAATAGGGAACATTTCTTTGCATTCCCATTGTATTTAGATAGATAGAGGAGAATAGACCAAAGAATTTTATTTAATATTGATTCGAATTGCAGTCAATGTTGTTGAGTTTCTTTTGTTTGATTCCGGAAATTTGTAATCATGAATACATCAGTGCTGAAAATTACAGAGTCCATAGGCTAGTATATTGATTTCAATTACAGTGAATTTGTTTGTAGAGTCCATATCCTACTGTATGACATTTTTGGTAAAGCTGCTAAATGCTTAGGAAAGGAAAAGAGTGCCACACATATGGTTATTAAGTTCAATATTTTAAGAAATAATTTATCTTTAAAATATATATATATATATACATATTATATATATATATAGTATATATTATATATATAATTATAATTATATATATATATTTATTTACATATATATTTTACATGAAAGTGTATAACAATAGTTTTTTCCTACATAGTATAAAGAATACATTTTCCATATCCAATTTATTATTGAATACTGTGGGTGTCTTTTACTTTTTTACAATCTCTAGCTTGATTTTACAAATCAATCTTCTGCATTGACTTTCATTTTAGAAGAATGGTGTTACATAATTTATATATTTTAATAACACTAATTTTCATTAACATAAGTCTCAGATAGTTCAAACATTTTTATAGCAACAATATTCTACACACTTATGAAGAATATTGATGGCTATCCTCAAAGGGCAACATGACTGATTCCTTCAGTTATTAAATGTAACCTAGTCTAATAAGTGAAATCCAGTAACTTTCATGAATGGGTTAACAACTTTTTTATACCAATAAGTTGTTTCTACTAGGGAAATTGACACCTAGCCAAAATAGTCCAGAAGCCAATGGTGTGTAATGACAGAGGACCTTATTAATTTTTGAAATGGATATGGAGACTGATATTGTTATTGTATCGTTAGGTTCATGATGACGTGACACGTTACATAGGAGACATGTGATAGACATGCATGTAGCAACATGTTTGTACACAACAACGTGTTTGTATGGAACGTGGGAAACAAGGCCAAGTAAGGGATGAATGCTTTTAAAAATTGATCTATGTAGGAGGGTGAACCATGGCTCTCCGGAGCCGCAACACACTATCAGAACCACCATGGCTCTCCAGAGCTGCAACACTTGTGCTAGAACCATGGCTCTCTGGACCTGCAACACACTACTAGAACCATGCTACAAATAATAAGAATCTAGTCTTACTATTTACTCAGGGTTTTTGTGTAATTAAGAGGAAGGGTGTAAATGCCAAGCAACACTATAGGTTGCATCACTAATCATTCAATTTGGGGTTACAAATTTGACCTTTTCCATCTTGACAGTACAATACTTGTGCCATTCACATTTGTTTAGGGGATAAATCCTCTACTAGGTCAGGCTACCAGTGCAGCTAGTGGCTTATTGGTGACCACTTCTAGGTGTACTCCTAAAGCACAGAAAGGAAAATGATATCTCAGTTAATTCGTTAGGGTTTTTAAAATTCCTTATGTTTGAAAATGATGGTAATCAATTTTCTTAGCTTCGTTACAGGAAGGTTTCACATAGCTGTCCACTTCACGCTATTGTTGCTCGACTTCTCCAGAATTTGGTACTCACCAAGATGGAGTTCCTAGCCTTCACAAACCCAGGTTCCAACTGCGTATTTTTTTGTTGCTAGCTATGATTTCGGGTTATGGATGTTGGTTATGGTTTTAAACCCAGCCTGCAAATGACACGGTAGTTGTATTTATTCTTTGGTGTATGCCTTTGGATCTGTAAGAAATCAATGTAATTCGCGTGTGTGTGTGAAATATAATCTTTTCTGTTTTCTAGTTGATTACTGTTGTAACAACTTGCATCACTAATCATTCAATTTGGTAGCTTCAGACTGCTAAGGTAACCAACCAGCAAGAAAGAAGCAAGCCGGGGGTTCTTCGACCAGCCTGCCAGTAACCAGAAAAAGTTTCGTTTGGCTTGAATTTTGATAGGGATGGCTACCCAAAGCACAACAATTACAGTTCCATTAGTCGCAGGTATTAATTCTAGTTGTAAATCAAGTATATTTCATTTCTTTTTAGGTAAATAATCAGTTTTCTAACAAAAAATAGCAACCAACCTTTAGGACTCTAAGCTTTCTCAACTGCCATATCCCCATATGTTCTTCAGCTTCGCACATCTAGCTGTGGAAAACAACTCCATAGATTCTTAGCATCTGAAGTTTTTCCCAATGTTCTAACCCCTGTATGCTCTTTAGTTCACATCCATATGCGTAAAACTCCCCCAGATTAACCAATGTTTCAAATTCAGAAAAAAACAATAATATTAGTTTGAACAATTTTTGTTAGTTGTTTTTGTACTTATTTTATTATGTTTCTAAACTAGCTTAAAAAAATCAGATGACAAATAACTAGATTCTAAGCTTTTCATTTTACATCATATTCTTCAGTGCAACCTAGTTTTTTAATTAAAAACTTCCCTTTTCTTTAGGCATTTGAAAACAATATGAGACGTTGAATTGAATTTCTCACCTTGATCTGCCTATGATCTCGCAGAGGCAAATGCTAGAAGAATTGATTTTACTGTGATCTCACAGAGGCAAAGGCTAGAAGAATTGTAAGATATGCCTATGATATGCAACAACAGTTGTACCTGGAATTGGAATTGTTATACCTCGAATTGGAATTGGAATTGTAGGTCCTGGAATTGGAACTAGAATTCCCAAGATGTCGCGACACAAACATGCACTCACATATGGCAGAAATACTTCATTCACAAATTCTACATAGATGTGTTTGTGCACAGATGGTGGAAACAGT
Organism: Pinus taeda; assembly: GCA_000404065.3. Classification (NCBI taxonomy): domain Eukaryota; kingdom Viridiplantae; phylum Streptophyta; class Pinopsida; order Pinales; family Pinaceae; genus Pinus; species Pinus taeda. The sequence goes on along the minus strand of APFE030094010.1, from coordinate 63,229 downwards.
ACATAGATGTGTTGTGCAACTACCGTGTGGTGTAGCCAAGGAAATTTGTTGTCGCAGAGATTCATCAGAAGGTGTGCTGCTTATCATAGATGGGAGATATAATATATACAAGCATAGTTGTGTTCTTCTTATCAGAGATGGGAGAGCATGTTATTTAATGCCCTCTATTAATGCTAGCATTAGTTTAGTAGCATTTACGGCTTTGAAAATATGAACAAACAAATAGATTATAATCTATGCTTTTTGCCTCCCCACATCAGGAAGAGGCCAAATAAGATGGTAAATCCATCCATGTTAAAAAACTTTGATTATAAATCAATAACTGGGACTAAGAAATAGGTCAAAACAGCTCAAGTAATGCTAATTGCATCGTTTTCTATTACTATAGTCCCCGGCCATTGCCAGATGGAAGGGACTAATAAGAGAAATTAAAGTTAGAATAATATCCCACAAAGTGGAGATGGATGAGATAGGAGCTAGTATAAAATAAATAAAAGGAGGATTAGACATAAATTAATACAATAGTAAAGAATAATGAATAGTGAAAGATGTAATATAATAATAGGAAAAAAGTTAAATAGGAATAAAAGAAAAGAAAATGATATAGTAAAGATATGAAGGAGATACAATAATTATATCGGGTAATAGTAACATGTGAGAAGGAAAGTGAAGTAAGGTAAGGTGTGGGGGCGATTATATGGACTATATATATATATATATATATATATATATATAATATATATATAAAAGATGATAAGGACAAATGAGATGGTGTAGAAGAAAGAGACCAGATAAAAAGTTATATATTAAAAATGAAGATAAATGAATAACAAATATAAAATAAAATAATGGTAGGAGTAGAGAGGAAATTATGAAGTGACATGTGAAAAGATGTACATGAACTAAGTATAGAAAAGATAGATAAGGACTAATGAGAAGATGTAGAATAAAGAGACAAGATAAAAAGGTATATATTAAAATTGAAGATAAATGAATAACAAATATGAAATAAAATAATGGTACGCGTAGAGAGGAAACTATGAAGCCACATGTGAAAAGATGCACATGAACTAATAGAAACAAAGGACAAACAGGTCTATAGATTAAGGTAATAGATAGTAAAAGATGTAGAGAATGGGAAAGAAAGGGATAAAAGGTGAAATAAAAGTATACAATAGAAAGTTTCTTGCTAAGTGACATGATAAGAAATCCACAAGAAGTAGCCTATCCTAGAGAATGATAGTCATGATGAAATGACTTGTTATTATAGATGTATTCCATGAATAAATAAACTTGTGGCAAATATTCTTGAACCACAGAAGTATTTTCATGTATTAATCTATGCAATAGTACTAAGGTGTCTCTCTCAAGCAAGTTCTCTAAAAGATATTGAGGAATGGATTGAGTGACAGGATTGGTAAGAGCCAAGTGATGACCTATATAATTTTAAATGTTAAGATAAGGAGTTGTGAACATCGTAATTGGTCATGAATGATAAGTTATTAGCTAGGAAATGTTTGAAGGTTTAAATGGTCAAATATAAAAATTGAGGTGTAAGAATTAATGTTCTGAGAATACCTTGAGAAGGATCATGTACATATTGATCAAAGAAGTAAGAATCAACTTAATGGATTTACACTCATTGTTTCATGACTAGGTTGAAGAAATACTAAAAATTCATCTATAAAAACTTATCAAGTTTTGTTCCCTTAGCATTATAGTCCCGGGCCAACTACATGAGAGGATACAAATGTTATTCATCATTACTTTCCTTATTTTTTTATTAAATTGTGTGGTGAACCATATAGAATTACATAGCTTAGTTTAGATAGATACCTATCATGAATAATTTCTGAAACATTTGAATCATGTCTAAATGTTTAATTTCCTAATACACTAAGGTACTATGTTTGAGGTTGGGGTTTCAATTATCTATTATATCAATGTATAAAAGTTGAAGTATAATAATGTCGTGCATATGTGATGCTAATTTATTATCTATTGTGATCATGATTTTACATATGGTATGAGAGCATGGTTTAAACTCTAGGTACCTTTGAGAATTAAATTTTTATTGTGGGACCTAATGTTAAACTCAAAGTATCTATTGTTATCATTCTATATATATTTGGAATACTTTCTTAAAATTTTGGATTTAATATTACACTTTTAGATTTTAAATCTATTCTAAAAATTGTTATTAATAATTTATAAAAAAAAAATAAGAAGAAGAGATAGAGAAAAGAAGTGCTTACCCTCCAAGATCCACATCATATCAAGGATAATGTCCTACATTTGGATCAAAACACAAATAACATGTCACAATGATCAATTTATGAGACTCATCTTTGCTGAGGAAAAGCAGATTTGTTGATTCTTTAGCGAAAGCCTTTCTAGATCTCCTCACTTTAAAATGAGAATCACATTGGTGCATGCCCCAAAGGAAATTTAATGGCTTTATATGTGATTTGTGAGCACTTTTTCCACAAAGGTTTGAGGATCTAATGTTCCTAAGCTGACAAAGTTTTTGACTCCAGACAATGATTTGAATCTCATGGTGCAAAAGCTGCAAGATCTATGCAGTCTAGAAATCATTGGTCATTGTCGTGACTAGTTAGAGACTTCTTGTGAGCAACCAAGTTTGGATGGTGGAAATAAATGCAATAAAAACCATCCAACCCTTGATCATACTATTATTATTATTTTCTTTTACTTTGATTACAATAATTAATTATAGAATTCATATAAGGTTGTCAGCATGATATTTTATATAATTTTCACTCTTTAAATTCCATCCCACAATTGTGGTTGAAGCTCTAACTTGTTCTCAGTCTCAAACAACTTAAAAAAAAAAAAAAAAAAAATCCACTGATCTCATCTCCTAGACGCCCCAAGATCAATCCCCAACATATATTAGGGTTTATTTTTAGCCCAAAGTCGTGATGAATTTAGAGAGAGAGGAATACAATAAAAATAATGGGATCAAATCCCACAAATCATAAATTAACTGCATTGAAGACGATGATGAGTACCTTGAAACAAAACATAATGTCACTCGATCCTTCGTAATCCACAATTTCAATGCCCGCAGATTCGTAGGCCCCATTATTGAGAAGGAAATGTTGGAGGAAGAAGATCACTAACTCTAGTAAGTTGGTTAAGGGCTCGGGGGTGGCCAGCTGTAGAAAGATGAGGTGCAGCTGAGCGTAAGGTTGGGTGGAGAGTCATCCCCAAATCCTTGTTGTAGGTATCAGTTATGGATCAACACAAGCATGTCACAACACTGTAAACCTCACTAAGAAATCTTCACTCCTTAGGTATGCATCATTGTTTAAATTTGTATTGCATATGCTAATAATTTGGTTGTTGTATTTTGTTTTATGCTTAATTTCTTGCATACTTGTGATTGATATGGCATATGAATTTGTTATTTTTTGTAATGATCATGGAAGATTTTATAATCAGTATATGTGGTAGGAAGTCACCCTTGATACATTCATTATAGCATAATGGTGCGTAGATCCTAAATGAATGTTGAATAACCTTATTTCATAATAGGTATTGCATTCTATGGCCACATGCTCCACACCTTGAGATGTTGTAATGATGATGATGATGATGATGATGATATATAATAATAATAAATAATTCATAAATAATAGTAATAATAATAATAAATAAAATAAAATAATATTAAATAAATAAAAAACAATTAACGAAGAATTGATAAACTAACAAACTAAAGGAGAAATATATAAATAAACAAATAAAACAACAAATAAGGAAGAAAAGATAAAATAAAAAATAACGAAGAAAAGGTAATAATAAATAAATCAAATAAAAGTTGGCATGGACACATGGATGATGTACATGCTAATCTCTTTCCAACCCCTTATGATTGAGCTGAAAGGCTCATTCTACAATCCACTATGAGGCCATGTGTAAGTATGTCACATCCTCAAAAAATAATAACAAAAATAAAATAACTATATAAATAAACAATTAAAAATTGATTAACACAACAAAATATTTCACTTCATACATAACATAGGAGATCATAGACTTGCTAAGCTAGCTTTAAATTCCAGCCAAAACCACCTAAGGCTCAAAAGAGGTTGGTATAAAGACACCAGGGCCTGGTTCAACAATTGAGAGATCGACGAGAATGTTGCATTGCAAAAAATTAATAACATTAAAAATATTATTACATCTAAGTTCAAAAAAAAACGGTGGTGTGAGAAAGATTTAGTAGCTAAAAGAAAATTAAGATATTATAAGGAGGTCATCAATCCCACCCTAGAAGATCAAAAGTATCTCTGGGTTTTAACTAGTGCAAAGAAGAAAATTAATATAGCCAATATTAGAAGGAACTTTCATGATCTCCATAGTGAAACGGGTCGTTGGGTGGTTCCTAAAACACCATGGATGGAAAGGATCTGCCATCTCTGTGAGAATATGAACATTGAGGATGAAAACCACTTCCTCTTAGTGTGCCCTACATACAACCAGATTGTAGTTTCATAATCTTTGTTGCAATACTAACGTTCCTATCCTTCTTCGATGTCAAAATTATAGTGAGCTCGGGAGGCTTCTCTCCAAGATTTTTGAGCATAGGAATAAAATCTTAAATCAAACTAAATAATTCATTTTCTTTAGGTTTGATAGACCAAATTTTGGTCTCAGTGGACGTTAACCATCATCATCATCATCATCATCAATATAATTTTATATAACTTTAAGAGATAAAGTAAAGTTTAAAAAAAAAAACTTATATTTTGTTTTAAATAGCTCATTATATAACTTAAACAAACTATTTTAACTAATATATTTGAGTACGAACTCCCTCTAGACAAAAAATGTGTGTGCATATATATATAATGTTTACCTTAGTAAAATATTTCAATGTTCCAAAGAAAAAATAATTAAAGGTAAAATAATGTAATTAAGAAAAATGAGTAGTTCATTCAATTTTAATATTAATATTAATAATGATTAAATATTCAAAAATACAATTTAAACAATAAAAAATTACCACTATAAATCTATCTTAATAAGGTATTTACCAACAACTAAAAGAGATTAAATCTCTTGCATGTAAATCTATTTTCAAGTTTTGCATTTTAAAAAGAGGTTTCCATATAATGAGATTTGATCCTCTCGACTCTTGTTAGATCTCTTTCCAACCCCTTATGATTTTTAGAGCCATTTGTTATATGTAATCATAAAGAAGGGGAAAAAAGAGGAAAGCATTCATTCACTCATTCTTGAGGAAGGAAATGTTGGAGGAAGAATATCACTGACGATAATAAGTTGGTTGAGGGCTCTGCAGTGGCTAGCTATAAAAATATTATGTGCAGCTAAACCTAAGGTTGAGACCCCCTGAAATAGATTATGTGCAGCTAAACCTAAGGTTGAGACCTCCTGAAATACTTGTTGCAGTAGCAGTTGTTGTTATAGTGATTCTGGGTCAAGCATGTCACAACACCCTAAAACTCAGTAAGAAATCTTCACTCCTCAAGTACCCATCATTGTTTAAATTTTTATTGCATATGTTAATAACTTGGTTGTTGTATTTTGTTTTATTCTTAATATATGGGATGTTACTGATTTTGCATCTATGGAGAAGCTATTGGGAAAAAGAGAATATTAATCACTATGATGCAACGAATCTAGGGGTGCAGGGTTGCATGTCAGGGCACCGAGTAAATACTCGGTGCTTGTTGGGCGTGGGATCCCCCAAGGGCATCTTTGGGGCTAAAAACCCATATTTTGGTCAGATTTTGTAATCCAAGTGTAAAAACTCCACATTTTGTGGTCACAGATTGTGTAGCTGTTAAGGAGTCATAGGGTTGTTCGCCCTTATTTTGAAAATGTAATGTCGGTTGTAAAAGATTGTATAAATAGAGCTAATCTCTAAGTAGTTTAAAGAAAGCAAGAATCAATGGAACATGTAAGAAAGAGATAACTCTAAGAAGAAGTCTAAGTTGTGGGTCGTAGTGTAGCTAGAGGCTTTGCATCTAAGTGTGCAAAGGCCTAGAAGTCTGAGCTAAGTTCGCAGGGCGGGTCGAGTCTATAATTGTTTGGAATTATCAATAAAGAGAAGTATTCTACTATTTCTACATCTTTATTTCCTGTTTATCCATCTTGTTATATTGGGTATGAATTTCACTTATAATGCTTATATGATGCATGAATATATGTAATTGTGTTGGATAAGTGACTGCAAGTAACAACATCTGTTTACGCGAAGCTAAATAAGATCTGTTAATAAGATAAGAAAGACATAGCCTAGTTAGGAAGATATCGTAGTTCACTACCCTAGTAGCGCAAAAGGACTTCAGCCCCTGGTTAGGGCTATGCGGAAGCTAATTGTACCCTTTCGCGAAAGTAATAAAGGGTAGAATAGAGGGTTAAGCAACCTGCGCGAAGGTAGGTATAGCTGGATTACACTAACATCACAACCATATCAAGGGTGCGAAAACTTGGTTCCAGCATCCACCCATGCTACTTTGGGTCAGACTTCAGTCCGCGCTCTGTGGGCTGATGCCAAAAGGGCCAGTAGTGTAGCGATTTGTTTCGCTAACTGTTATCGGGAAATTTAGTGTCCACTCAGAGCTGCTAGTCCCACTAAGACTAGTAGCTATCTTAGAAACAAACAAACTAAAACTAGTTTCGCTTTCCTTTATGAGAAGTAGATAAGAGGGGAACAAAGGACACCAACCTTAGTCTTGCGCTTGGTTCCTCTCCTTTCTGATAGATCTTTGTCACTTCTTCTTCGTCTACCCAGCTTCAAAGAGCACCTGTGGAATCAAAGCAGCATAATACTATCGAAGAACAGAGATCTACAATCATCAGCAATACAAGACCAGATATGTATTGACCACACGAATGCATATATCATCAAATATACAAGAATGTGGAGGAAAACTTGAATAGCTTTATTAATATCAAGAATAGCAAAGAGGATTAAAACCAATTGTTTTTACCCAGCATCATCCTCCAGCAAGAAAGCCCTTCTTCACCTCATGTAAAGCTTAGATCACCCAACACTATGATGTTGCACCAGGAAACCAACAGCACTTCCTTACAAGATACAAGATTCTAGCCTCTGGATCTCTGTGATGAGGGATCCATATATAGATGATTGTAGGGGGGTGAGTCAACTTCTAGGATTTTGATTAGTTTCCTCTCTCTAAGAGTTCTTGATTCCACTTGGAGATTTATGATCTCTTACTCATCCCTGGGCGAATTCAGAGAGGCAAGTGTCAGAGGAGAAGTTTCTGGAAGATTCTATGATCCTCCACCTCGCAAACTGTCTCTGCCATTTGTCCATTCTCGCCCATCACACCCTACAGAAGAGCTTTCCAGTATGCATTTCACCCTTTACACTGAGGAGGTGAGATGCATCGCACCTTCTGCACTAGGCATTCTGTATGGTCCAGTTTAGACCAGTTTTGAGCAGTTTTCTGTGGAGAACTTCTGGGAGATGATGTAATCAGCTGACCTTGTTACTTTAGGGAGTGAAGCAACACTTTTAGGGACGTAGGAGCCTTTGGTTTATGGACATTTATGATTGGGGTTGCAGTGCCCAAAAATTTCTATAACAATTGCCCCCTGAAGCATGAGGCCGTTAATCTTTTGATGTCGGGTGAAATGCTTTATCATGAGGATCTGAAGTTTTTTCGAGCTGGAAGGTGACCTGTAATAAGATACAATACAATACATTACCTTCATAATATTTTTCATGATCTAGCTGAGGCTGGCATTCCCATGCTCATCTTTACAAATTCATTTTCATGTACATAGGATAGACAACCGTCTGTGTAGCAGACTGATGATTTGGACAGAGTCATCATCCTTTGATTTGGATGATCATCTGTTCAGCAATGATGTACATTTGATGTCTTTATATTCCTCAATATATCACATCCCGGATGGGTGAAACTAGATCCGGGGTCTTCAAAACTCATTCAATCTTCACTCGGAGTACAAGTCGATCCATGTGAAAGATGTTATGGAGTCGAACATGGAAAGACATCGCTTGATTACCAGCCAATGATGTAAGTTGTTAACAGGCGTGAGAGGAATCACCAATAATGACAATGACCCTCAAGGTACTACAGTACAATTCGCGTGGTGTGAAAAAGGGACTTGGTGTCGAACACCATGCTAAATCTCTCTGCCGAAGGCCATTGATGTAAACCTGTCGCCGAAAGTGAGAAACTTGCCATTGAGGCATGCAAGCTTCAAAGTACTGAAAGGGTTGTTCCTAGGTCGATTTCTTGGATAATGAGCTGATGTCGACAAGAAGAAACCCATCATAGGAGGGCCTTAATGGATCCCACATCTACGACATAGAACAGAGCAAATTATTTTGGAGGTAAAAACGATCTGATGATACAGGGTTCAGGGTGGCGGTCATGAAAGAATGGAGCGTGAATGTATTGTAGCGGATGAGACACATGTGATTCTCTGAGCGACTTCGCTTGAACATACCAGTGACACTGACAATGGATTGGTAGCTTTAACCCCAAAGATGGATGGTGTGATGGACCAATGGTGATATGACCGGTGAACGGAATAACCCAACCTGACTCAAACGTGGAGTGAAAGTGTCATGTTCAAGAGCGACTTGCTACCAATAAAGTTTCTTCAAGTTTTCTTCCCAATTTTTCCCCAGTCATTGCTGACCAGTACCTCTTTATTTTTATCATGCTTGAGGAGGATAACATATGCTTGTTCTATAATCCACCCTTTGGGTGAACCCATCGCTATGTTTTAACGAGCATAGGGACGGTGAAACTCGTTCTCGTCCATTTGGACAAGTTTGTCGCTATTGATTTTAATGAGTTTAACGACAATGATAACTTGGTCCTTTTTCAATTTTAAAGAGTCTGAAAAGGGACGGAAAGGAAACTACAATGATTCTTTTTCATCATATAATCCCTTAAGTCCAAAAAAGTGTAAAATAATATGAAAGGGATGAGTTTTCGATAGTTTTAATGAGTCGAACAAGACAAGCGCTCGATCTTTTTGTGTAATAATCCCTCAGGTCCAAAAGGATTAAAATCTAGAGGAGGCATAGCACTTTCGATGACTTTAACGAGCCGGAGAGGCCAATCGCTCGGCAATATTTTCATTTTTTACGAGTTAGGTGAAAAGAGCTTAAAGGAGACTTGTTTTTTGAGGAACGAGTGATAATTTCGGGTAGCAGCTGATTCCAAGTAAGGTTTGGAATTTTCCAATCACGGCAGTGTCACAAGGATGGCTAGCAAGATGACTCATCGCAACTGTTCCTCAAAAGGGGGTAAACAATCAAATGGAGGCGTATGATCGGCCAAACAGAGTGGAGGTGATGATGAGAACATGACCAAGGCTCAAAAGGTGATGATAATGCATTCAAAATGGTTATTTACAGGAAATTGGTTCATTTTTTAATGAGCTTAAACTCTGGGGGAAACATTTGCTCATTCCTTAGGTTTAACTTTTAACAAGCTTGAACTCCACATAAAAACTGCTCGTGCCAGTCATATAATAAGGATATCTCATCTATAGATGCCATTTTTTTATGGAGCTTTCACCTTTCAAAGATTTGCCTCGCATCCTTTCTTTATGCAAGTTAGGAATGACCAATCCTACGAGTTTAAAGGGTTTGAGAATCTACAAACTAAGAAAATCAATGGTTGCTCTTCGCTCGCATGCAAAAGGTTTGCATGCCTCCGGGTATAGTGTAAAATTTCTTGGCTACCATTTGGAAGTTCTCGCATCTACAAGATATTTTCCATCCGCATAGCAGATAGAAACACTTCCTGGCTTAGTCCATCTAGACAAAGGTGATTCTGAATCCCAACCACCTAACCTTGATGAAGGAATCTTATTCCGATCTAATTCCCTCTTCCTCTACAGATGGGTATCGGACCAGTCATTTTCCTTCATGGAGACCTACTCTATACCTAGAGTTTCCCTGCCGGAGCAAGCGAGGGTGCATGCCCCCTGGTTTTCAGTCATGTCTTCCCGAATCACTCACGCTCTTCAAGTGGACGGACTAGAGATTGATGAGACATTCCTTGCATGAAAAGACCATTTAGGGATGGCATTTGACTATTAGCTATGTGCGAGCCGGCGAACAAAAGCTGGTCTACGAGCTGGACCACACAACTTTCATGCGGAAAACACATTACTCTAAAGAGTGAGGAGACAATGGCTCCCATGCTATAAATATAGTCGCACCCAAGGAGTAGATTATAATCTAGAGATCCTTGGACTACCATTACATTCACATAAACGGTTTTCCTTCTCAATGTTATGGCCACATTGGGAAGGATCCCTAACAGTCGACTGGTTCCTTTGTCGAAGCTTGTCAGATTTCTCATCTCAGGCAAAAGCGATGGCAAACCAAGCGCTTTCCAAGAAGTTGAGGAAAGGATACTCACAGAAGCCCCTTCATCTATGATGGTACTAGCCAAGACCATCCTGTAAGCTTGTACAATGATTCGAAATGGTACACTAGCCGGTAAATGGGGTCTGCCTAGTAGATTCCAATCGAAGGAAATGACTAGGTTGCTTGGAGGTGGGACCGAATAGACAACCGGATACGACTCTGACGAACTTCCTTCCTATGGTAAAGGAATGGGTAGACTGCCCCCATGTTCGTTGAGTCTGTGCTTATGAAAAGAATTTGAACGGTGTCATTCTTATTCTCTCCGGTGACTGTATCATCTGAAGATGGACCTTCTGAAGGCAAGACCGGGTTAACTGCCACCTCGACCTTTTGACTTTCATCTGGTATGGATTCAGAGGGTTTATCATCAATGATAGACACTTCGACCAACCACAATGGCGTTTCAGTCAGATTTTCAACCAGTGATGGACTCGGCAAGAGTTTCTTATATCCAAGAGGAAGCCATAGCGGTGAAGCCAGACGGTTATCCAAAACTTTTTTAGCTTCATCTAGGAAGGGACAATGGTGGATGACGTGATTTCCCTCACACCGTTTACAAGGAAATTTACATTTCCTTTTCTATCCAAATACTTCGCTTTCACTAGTTGATGGTGTACTTTCAACACGATCGGAGGTTGATGACATTGGATTGTGCAAACGAGGAGACCAGTCCCTTAAGATCTGAGGGATGAAAGGACAATCACGATGATAGTGGTCTCCTCTACAAATGTCACATGGAGATTTAGGCTTGGACAGTGCAGTCTGTGGATTTTCGCTAGACGATGCATGGTTGCCCCTTTTTTCCTTTGGCTCCTTCTTCTTCTTTTCCTTCTTCTCCTTCCCCTTCTTAGTTACTTGATTTTCAACTTTACCAGCTTCATCAAGCGAAGAGGAAGGAGGAGAGGGAGAAATGGATGAAGTAGAAGGTTGAGGAGTAACTCTAGTATCATCTAGTTCCTAACTTGGCTGTTCAGGAATTACAGCATTTTGAACGACAGAGGTAGAGAAGAGCCATATGGGCAAGCCAATTATCAACCCTGGAAGTGACAATGTGGCCATATGGGGTGCACCAACATCTCCCTAAGAGGAGAAAGGACTAGGATTTCCTCCAAGGGGAAATCCTTGGTTGGTAGACTCCATGTTTCTCAACCTAAAGGCCAACGAGGGAACCATGATGTTATTCTGATTAAAATAAATTTTAGACGCTCTGACACAACTTGTTTTTTCAATTTTTAAGAGCTGAGAAAAAACAAAAGATGATTCTAGTCGCCTTAGATTTTTAATGAGCCTAAAGTGACAAGTGATCAGATGGACCTTTTCCTTTAAGGAGTCTGAAAAGGAACGAAAGAGACTACTCTGGAAATCTAGACAGAGGGATTACCAAACCAATTGCAAAACTGTAGAATACTTTTTACGGTACGACAGTCAATCTTCCCGAATGCTGTGTTCAGTGCATTGCAATCGATAGGGCGGCAGACACGGCTTCCTAAGGATAAAGGATATAGCCTATTGTGGTCTCCCAATATATACTCGACGGTACCTGGGAGCATAAGTCCGTACTGGCACTTGTCGTCTCAAAGAGGAGGAATCATCCAACCAGCAATGAAAGCAATAGTTACCAGGCTTAACGACGTCGGAATACGTCTCTAGCTTAGACTTCTAAATGTTGTGCATTAGGTTCCAAAGCGTTTTTATGTTCATTGAATTTATTTTACAGTTGATCTTGCTTAAGAATTTTCCTTTCAGGTTCACTGCGTGATGTAGATATGCAATTCCTAAAATGCAGTCTAAGATGATAAACAATCGTTTTAATCTTCTTTTGCAATAAAAATCCTAGCTACTAAGGAAAGAGAAGTGAGGATTCTTTCAACAAAGAGCACAGAGCACACACTAAATGCACTATCCTAAATCAAACCAATAACCAATCTAAATTCAAATGCACACGCATGCATTTGTTTTCAGCCTTCTTAATGTGTGAATGGCAATAAGAATGCTAAGTACAAATCTGAATTATCTTTTCAAAGCGAAAATACTAACAAATTTCTCTTCCAAATGAAGTGAAGATAACGACGACACTTTGCAATTTCGAATTGAAAATTGTTTTCGACACTTGAAAAACTACTAATTCAAATCACATACAATAGTAACAGTATAATAGACCATCAAGAACAATAGGATTCTCTTCTATGACTGAAAACGACACTTGTGACACTTCCAAATCAAGAAACGACAGTCTGATTATGCTACTTCTTTGTAAAAGAGAACTGAAAATGGCGCACAATACATAAAAAAATTTACAGTTCTTTGCACAATGGAGGTGGAATGATGGAAAGGAAGGGGGCTTCCACAGAGGTATACTGATCACAAACAGCAAAACTCCTTAATAGAGCTAAAGAGAGTGAAGAAAAACCAAAGTTTGAAGGAAAAATTAACCTTCTCTGACCATCGCACATGTTACACAGGGAATTCAGTATGCATCTCACCTACTGCACGTAGGAGATGTGATTCATATAGAATTCTTTGAAGAGAGGGTGCAATGGTACCAGTGCGAGACTTTTACTTGGTCTTTGGTCACAATTTGCAGTTCAGTTCAGGGATTTAGGCCAAGCAAGTGATGTTCAGTAAATATAAATCACAGGGGTTGATCTAATGAGGTTACTAGAGCCACCACTAGGGCAATTAGAGTGTTTGAAGATCGATTGTCCAATTTATAAACAAAACCCAGAGATAGACTGAAGCAGCATTGATCTCTTTGCAATTGCATAGAAAATGCAGTTTGAAGGCTAGCTGGCTTGACTTCAGGCTCCATCTGTAAGTTTATAAAACAAACAAATATAGACTAGCAAACAATCTATTCGCTCCCCAGTGGAGTCGCCATTTTTTTATCGGGAAATCTAGTGTCCACTCAGAGCTACTAGTCCCACTAAGACTAGTACCTATCTTAGAAACAAACAAACTAAAACTACTTTCGCTTTCCTTTATGAGAAGTAGATAAGAGGGGAACAAAGGAAACCAACCACAGTCTTGTGCTTGGTTCCTTGCTTGGTTCCTCTCCTTTATGACAGATCTTTGCTGCTTCGTCTTCGTCTACCCAGCTTCAAAGAGCACCTGTGGAATCAAAGCATCATAATACTATTGAAGAACAGAGATCTATAATCATAAGCAATACAAGACCAGATATGTATTGACCACACGAATGCATATATCATCAAATATACAAGAATGTGGAGGAAAACTTGAATAGCTTTATTAATATCAAGAATAGCAAAGAGGATTACAACCAATTGCTCTGACCTAGCATCATCCTCCAGCAATAAATCCCTTCTTCACCTCATGTAAAGCTTAGATCACCCAACACTATGATGTTGCACCAAGAAACCAACAACACTTCTTTAGAAGATACAAGATTCTAGCCTCTGGATCTCTGTGATGAGGGATCCATATATAGATGATTGTACGGGGGTGAGTCATCTTCTCGGATTTTGATTAGTGTCCTCTCTCTGATAGTTCTTGATTCCACTTGGAGATTTATGATCTCTTACTCATCCCTAGGCGAATTCAGAGAGGCAAGTGTGAGAGGAGAAGTTTCTGAAATATTCTATGATCCTCCACCTCGCAAACTGTCTCTGCCATTTGTCCATTCTCGCCCATCGCACCCTACAGAAGGGATTTCTAGTATGCATTGCACCCTTTACACTAAGGAGGTGAGATGCATCACACCTTTTGCACTGGGCATTCTGTATGGTCCAGTTTAGACCAGTTCTTAGCAGTTTTCTATGGAGAACTTCTGGGAGATGATGTAATCAGTTGACCTTGTTCCTTTAATAAGTGAAACAACACTTTTAGGGACTTATGAGCCTTTGGTTTATGGACATTTATGATTGTGGTTGCAGTGCCCAAAAATTTTTATAACAATTGCCCCCTGAAGCATGAGGTCGTTAATCTTTTGATGTCGGGTGAAATGCTTTATCATGAGGATCTGAATTTTTTTCGAGCTGGAAGGTGACCTGTAATAAGATGCAATACAATACATTACCTTCATAATATTTTTCATGATCTAGCTGAGGCTGGCATTCCCATGCTCATCTTTATAGATTCATTTTCATGTACATAGGACATACAACCGTCTGTGTAGCAGACTGATGATTTGGACAGAGTCATCATCCTTTGATTTGGATGATCATCTGTTCAGCACTGATGTACATTTGATGTCTTTATATTCCTGAATATATCACAGCCCGGATGGGTGAAACTAGATCCGGGGTCTTCAAAACTCATTCAATCTTCACTCGTAGTACAAGTCGATCCATGTGAAAGATGTTATGGAGTCGAACATGGAAAGACATCTCTTGATTACCAGCCAATGATGTAAGCTGTTAACAGGCGCGAGAGGAATCACCAATAATGAAAATGACCCTCAAGGTACTACAGCACAATTCGCATGGTGTGAAAAAGGGACTTGGCGTCGAACACCATGCAAAATCTCTCAGTCGAAGGCCATTGATGTAAAACTGTCGCCGAAAGTGAGAAACTTGCCATTGAGGCATGCAAGCTTCAAAGTACTGAAAGGGTTGTTCCTAGGTCGATTTCTTGGATAATGAGCTGATGTCAACAAGAAGAAGCCCATCATAGGAGGGCCTTAATGGATCCCACATCTACGACACGAAATGGACCAAATGATTTTGGAGGTGAAAACATTCTGATGATACAGGGTTCAGGGTGGCGGTCATGAAAGAATGGAGCGTGAATGTATTGCAACGGATGAGACACAGGTGAATTCTCTTAGCGACTTCTCTTGAACATATCGGCGACACTAACAATGGATTGGTACCATTAACCCCAAAGATGGATGGTGTGACAGACCAATGGTGATATGACCAGTGAACGGAATAACCCAACCCAACTCAAACGTGGAGTGAAAGTGTCATGTTCAAGAGCGACTTGCTACCGATAAAGTTTCTTCAAGTTTTCTTCCCAATTTTTCCCCAGTCATTGCTGACTAGTACCTCTTTATTTTTATCAAGCTTGAGGAGGATAACATATGCTTGTTCTATAATCTGCCCTTCGGGCGAACCCGTCGCTATGTTTTAATGAGCCTACTGATGGTGAAACTCTTTCTCGTCCATTTGGACAAGTTTTTCGCTATTGATTTTAACGAGTTTAACGACAATGATAACTTGGTCCTTTTTCAATTTTAGAGAGTCTGAAAAGGGACGGAAAGGAATCTCCAATGATTCTTTTTCGTCATATAATCCCTTAAGTCCCAAAAAGCATAAAATAATATGAAAGGGATGAATTTTCGATAGTTTTAACGAGCCGAACAAGACAAGCGCTCGATCATTTTGTGTAATAATCCCTCAGTTCCAAAAAGATTAAAATCTAGAGGAGGGATAGCACTTCCGATGACTTTAACGAGCTGGAGACGCCAATCGCTCAGCAATCTTTTCATTTTTTACGAGTCAGGTGAAAAGAGCTTAAAGGAGACTCGTTTTTTTAGGAACGAGTGATAATTTCGGGTAGCAACGGATTCCAGGTAAGGTTTGGAATCTTCCGATCACGGCAATGTCACAAGGATGGATAGCAAGATCACTCGTTGCAGTTGTTCCTCAAAAGGGGGTAAACAATCAAATGGAGGCGTATGATCAGCCAAACAAAGTGGAGGTGATGATGAGAACACGACCAAGGCTCAAAAGCTAATGAAAATGCATTCACAATGGTTATTTACAGGAAATTGGTTCATTTTTTAATGAGCTTAAACTCTGGGGGAAACATTTGCTCATTGCTTAGGCTTAATTTTTAACGAGCTTGAACTCCACATAAAAACTGCTCATGCAGTCATATAATAAGGATATCTCATCTATAGATGCCACTTTTTATGGAGCTTGCACCTTTCAAAGATTTGCCCCGCATCCTTTCTTTATGCAAGTTAGGAACGACCAATCCTATGAGTTTAAAGGGTTTGAGAATCTACAAACTAAGAAAAAAAATGGTCGCTCTTCACTCGCATGAAAAAAGTTCTGCATGCCCTCGGGTATAGTGAAAAATTTCCTAGCTATCATTTAGAAGTTCTCGCATCTGCAAGATAGTTTTCATCCACGTAGCAAATAGAAACACTTCCTGGCTTAGTCCATCTGGACAAAGGTGATTCTGAATCCCAACTACCTAACCTTGACGAAGGAATCTTATTCTGGTCTAATTCCCTCTTCCTCTAATGATGGGTATCGGACCAGTCATTTTCCTTCATTGAAACCTACTCTATACCTAGCATTTCCCTGCCGAAGCAGGCCAGGGTGCATGCCCCCTGGGTTTTAGTCATGTCCTCCTGAATCACTCGCGCTCTTCAGGTGGACGGACTGGAGATTGATGAGACATTCCTTGAGTGAAAATACCATTTAGGGATGGCATTTGACTATTAGCTATGTGTGAGCCAGGGAATGAAAGCTGGTCTACGAGTTGGACCACTCGGCCTTCATGCGGAAAACACATTACTCTAAAGAGTGAGGAGACAATGGCTCCCATGCTATAAATATAGTCACGCCCAAGGAGTAGATTATAATCTAGAGGTCCTTGGGCTACCATTATGTTCATATAAATGGCTTTCCCTCTCAACGTTGTGAGCACATTGGGAAGGATCCCTAACAGTCGACTGGTTCCTTTGTTGAAGCTTGTCAGATTTCTCATCTCAGGCAGAAGCGATGGCAAACCAAGCGCTTTCCAAGCAGTTGAGGAAAGGATACTCATAGAAGCCCCTTCATCTATGATGGTACCAGCCAGGACCATCCTGTAAGCTTGTAAAATGATTCGGAATGGTACACTAGCCAGTAAACGGGGTCTACCTAGTAGATTCCAATCGAAGGAAATGACTAGGTTGCTTGGAGGAGGGACCAAATAGACGGCTGGATACGACTCTGACGAACTTCCTTCCTGTGGTCAAGGAACAGATAGACTGCCCCCATGTTCATCGGAGTCTTTGTTTATGAAAAAAATTGAACAGTGTTGTTCTTATTCTCTTTGGTGACTGTATCATCTGAAGATGGACCTTCTGAAGGCAAGACCAGGTCAACTGCCGCCTTGACCTTTTGAATTTCATTTGGTATGGATTCAAAGGGTTTATCTTCAATGGTAGATGCTTCGACCAACCACAATGGTGTGTTAGTTAGATTTTCAACCAGTGATGGACTCAGCAAGAGTTTCTTATATCCAAGAGGAAGTCGTAGCGGTGAAGCCGGATGGTTATCCAAAACTCTTTTAGCTTCATCTAGGAAGGGACAATTGTGGACGACGTGATCGCCCTCACACAGTTTACAAGGAAATTTGCATTTCCTTTTCTATCCAGATACTTCGCTTTCACTAGTTGATGGTGTACTTTCAACATGATCGGAGGTTGATGACACCGGATTGTGCAAACGAGGAGACCAGTCCCTTAAGATCTGAGGGATGCAAGGATAATCATGATGATAGTGGTCTCCTCTACAAATGACACATGGAAATCTAGGCTTGGACGGTGCAGTGTGTGGATTTTCGCTAGATGATGCATGGTTGCCCCTTTTTGCCTTTGGCTCCTTCTTCTTCTTTTCCTTCTTCTCCTTCCCCTTCTTCCCCTTCTTAGTTACTTGATTTTCAGCTTTACCAGCTTCATCAAGCGAAGACGAAGGAGGAGAGGGAGAAATGGATGAAGCAAAAGGTTGAGGGGTAACTCTAGTATCATCTAGTTGCTGACTTGATTGTTCAGGAATTACGGTATTCTGAACGACAAAGGTAGAGAAGAGCCATATGGGCAAGCCAATCGTCAACCCTGGAAGTGACAATGTGTCCATATGGGGTGCACCAACATCTCCCCAAGAGGAGAAAGGACTAGGATTTCCTCCAAGGGGAGATCCTTGGTTGGTAGACTCCATTTTTCTCAACCTAAAGACCAATAAGGGAACCGTGATGTTATTCTGATTAAAATAAATTTTAGACGCTTTGACACAACTTGTTTTTTCAATTTTTAAGAGTCGAGAAAAAACAAAGATGACTCTAGTCGCCTTCGATTTTTAATGAGCCTGAAGTGACAAGTGCTCAGATGGACCTTTTCCTTTAAGGAGTCTGAAAAGGAACGAAAGAGACTACTCTGGAAATCTAGACAGAGGGATTACCAAACCAATTGCAAAACTTTAGAATACTTTTTATGGTACGGCAGTCAATCTTCCCGAATGTTGTGTTCAGTGCATTGTGATAGATAGGGCGGCAGACACGGCTTCCTAAGGATAAAGGATATAGCCTATTTTGGTCTCCCAATATATACTCGACGGTACATGGGAGCACAAGTCCATACTGGCATTTGTCGTCTCAAAGAGGAGGAATCATCCAACCAGCAATGAAAGCGATAGTTACCAGGCTTAACGACGCCAGAATACGTCTCTAGCCTAGACTTCTAAATGTTGAGCATTAGGTTCCAAAGCGTTTTTATGTTCATTGAATTTATTTTACAATTGATCTTGCTTAAGAATTTGCCTTTCAAGTTCACCGCATGATGTAGATATACAATTCCTAAAATGCAGTCTAAGATGATAAACAATCATTTTAATCTTCTTTTGCAATGAAAATCCTAGCTACTAAGGAAAGAGAACTGAGGATTCTTTCAACAAAGAGCACAGAGCACACACTAAAAGCATTGTCCTAAATCAAACCAGTAAGCAATCTAAATGCAAATGCACACGCATGTATTTGTTTTCAGCCTTCTTAATGTGTGAATGACAAGAAGAATGCTAAGTACAAATCTGAATTATCTTTTCAAAGTGACAATACTAACAAATTTCTCTTCAAAATGAAGTGAAGATAACGACGACACTTTTCAATTTCGAATTGAAAATTGTTTTCGACACTTGAAAAACTACTAATTCAAATCACATATAAGAGTAACAGTATAATCAACCATCAAGAACAATAGGATTCTCTTCTATGACTGAAAACAACACTTGCGACACTTCCAAATCAAGAAACGAAAGTCTGATTACGCTACTTCTTTGTAAAAGAGAACTGAAAATGGTGCACAATACATAAAAACATTTACAGTTCTTTGCATAATGGAGGTGGAATGATGGAAAGGGAGGGGGTTTCCACAGAGGTATACTAATTACAGACAGCAAAACTCCTGAATAGAGCTGAAGAGAGTGAAGAAAAACCAAAGTCTAAAGGAAAAATTAACCTTCTCTGACCATCGCACCTGTTACACAGGGAATCCAGTATGCATCTCACCTACTACACACAGGAGATGCGATGCATACAGACTTCCTAGAAGAGAGGGTGCGATGGTACCAGTGTGAGACTTTTACTTGGTTTTTGGTCACAATTTGCAGTTCAGTTCAGGGATTTAGGCCAAGCAAGTGATGTTCAGTAAATATAAATCACAAGGGTTCATCTAATGAGGTTACTAGAGCCACCACTAGGGAAATTAGAGTGTTTGTAGATCGATTGTTCATTTTATAAACAAAACGCAGAGATAGACTGAAGCAGCATTGATCTACTTTGCACTTGCATAGCAAATGCAGTTTGAAGGCTAGTTGGCTTGACTTCAGGCTCCTAAGTTTATAAAACAAACAAATATAGACTAGAAAACAATCTATTCGCTTCCCAGTGTAGTCTCCATTTTGTTATCAGGAAATCTAGTGTCCACTCAGAGCTACTAGTCCCACTAAGACTGGTAGCTATCTTAGAAATAAACAAAATAAAACTACTTTTTCTTTCCTTTACGAGAAGCAGACAAGAGGGGAATAAAGGACACCAACCTCAGTCTTGCACTTGGTTCCTTGCTTGGTTCCTCTCCTTTATGATAGATCTTTGTTGCTTCTTCTTCGTCTGCCCAGCTTCAAAGAGCACCTATGGAATCAAATCAACATAATACTATCAAAGAACAGAGATCTACAATCATAAGCAATACAGGGCCAGATATGTATTGACCACACGAATGCATATATCATCAAATATACAAGAATGTGGAGGAAAACTTGAATAGCTTTATTAATATCAAGAATAGCAAAGAGGATTACAACCAATTGTTCTAACCCAGCATCATCCTCCAGCAAGAAATCCCTTCTTCACCTCATGTAAAGCTTAGATCACCCAACACTATGATGTTGCACCAAGAAACCAACAACACTTCCTTACAAGATACAAGATTCCAGCCTCTGGATCTTTGTGATGAGGGATCCACATATAGATGATTGTAGGAGGATGAGTCAACTTCTAGGATTTTGATTAGTGTCCTCTCTCTAATAGTTCTTGATTCCACTTGGAGATTGATGATCTCTTACTCATCCCTGGGCGAATTTAGAGAGGCAAGTGTCAGAGGAGAAGTTTCTGGAAGGTTCTATGATCCTCCACCTCGCAAACTGTCTCTGCCATTTGTCCATTCTCACCCATGGCACCCTATAGAAGGGCTTTCTAGTATGCATCGTACCCTTTACACTGAGGAGGTGAGATGCATCGCACCTTCTGCACTGGGCATTCTGTATGGTCTAGTTTAGACCAGTTCTGAGCAGTTTTCTATGGAGAACTTCTGGGAGATGATGTAATCAACTGACCTTGTTCCTTTAGGGAGTGAAGCAACACTTTTAGGGACTTAAGAGCCTTTGTTTTATGGAAATTTATGATTGGGGTTGCAGTGCCCAAAAATGTCTATAACATTAACTAATGCTAAACCTGGTTCAAGCCCCCTTCAAGCCAACAAATGGCTCCATTTTCGAGACCAGAATCTACATAAGAGATGTGTGATGTCATATCACTAGAATCCAACTAGGAAAGAAATTGAAGGTTGGTTGGACAGAAAGATTCACGAGTTCGCTGCACAAGAAAACAAAAACCCGCGACTGTCGAAATAACAATGGACCGATACCTATATATGAAGATCCATGAAATATTTTTCACCTTCTTTCCTACCAAGCTATATGAGTGGATCCCAAAGCTAGCAGATAGCCAAGGAAGGTGGAAACTTGATGATCCTATTGTGTGGACACGAGAGTTAGTGCAAAGGTTGGAAGCATTGGAGGATAAGATCACGCACGTTGTCAATCATTGGCTTGATTGCATCATAGGAGGATTTGTTACTAAGTTCATGGTCAACACCTTAGCTATATATAGCAAGGCAGAGCAACGCTTCTTCAAAGGACCACGAGGTAAGTATGTAAAATCTCTAAATACTTGGATTAAAATGTTGTTGTGCGAAAAACAGGTTATGTGGCTACCTTAATGTTTGGGACTAGGCGAGAAAAAGCTACAGAAATGAAGGAAATAAGGGTCCAGAGTATAGCCACTTAATTTCACCTCCGCGAAGGGACGAAGAAGGGATAGTGAAGGTCTCTCTGCAAAGTGATATTCAGTTGATAAGGCAAGCATTCCCTCGAATACCACCTCCATCTTCACCGCCATCGCCTCCAAATTCACCCGTACCACATCCACCTCCACCGCGATTCAGTATGGTGAATACAGTGAAGTTTCCTTTATTCAAAGGCTTGGGAAATGAGGACTTGGACCAATTCTGGTTCATTGTAAGGGTTGTATGGGAAGCTCAAGGTGTTATAGATGATCATATAAAGAAGGTGATGCTCGTTAGTGCTCTACAAGATCACATGCTAACCTGGTACATTAAGTACTCTAACGATAACCCGAATGCTAGAGTAGCAGACATCCAAGCAACACTAAATAGGGAATTCAGTAGGCCTAAGTCTAAGTCGCAGTCGATTGTGGGATTCAAAGAGATCGCGATGTGACTAGGTGAGACACCATGGGAATTGGATCAAAGATTGAAATGTAAAATCTGTGAAGCTAATATGAATTTGACAGATGGACGACATCGCTAGTGGTTTGTGGCTTCGCTACTACCCCACTTAAGTAGCGTGTTGTCATTGTAGAAGATAACAACTCAGGCAAAGGCCTTGGAGATTTCCATGAGACTACATGAGACTCTGATGCAAGATCCTAATCTAGTATTTCAACAGATCCACACACAGTTGTCGAATATGTGCCTTGAGATGCGAAGTTTGAAGCAAGATAGGACGATTCGACCAGAGGTACATGAGGAGGTATGGTGCTTGAAATGCAATAGTCAGGGTCATGACAAAGACCATTTCCCAGTCTTTTCAAATTACCTTGCAGGAGGAGGACCGATGCCTTTAAGTTTGAAAGCTCAAGCAGGACCTAGCATGGTGCCTGCTTTATGGTGCGCTATCTGTCAAGTAGCCAGAAAACATGCCACGGATAAATGTCACTTGCCACAGAAGTATGTGCAAGCACCACAAGAGTTGTTCTACAACTTTTGCAGGTCAGTAAGACATGATGAGCATACTTGCAGGAGCTATGAATTGATCATGGATAGAAATACCACCTACAGGCTTCAGGCCAAAACTTGAACCCTTGACTAGAATACAGGGATGGCACAAACAGGATTTCAGTGGTGCGGACAAGGCCAAGGCTGAGGAGGACCTGGTAGAGGTCGAAGATAGTTGATTTTCTACAATTGCGAAGGACTAGGACACTATGCCCATGATTGCAGAAATCCAATACACGCGTCGTGCAAGTATTGCACACTATTTGATCATGAAACATAATATTTTCCTACGCTAATAGCTTGGATACGAGACAAAGGGGTGTTACCACCTCCCCGAATCAAAACCTGCAAATGATGAGGTCTGAGCCACGCAAGGAAGATCTGAACGTAAATACAGTGCTCTAGAGTGGAATCGTGATGGGAGATGACAAGGGGAAACAACCAAAAGACAGTACCTAGGTTCGCAAAGCCTCGGTAAAAGAGGCTGAGTTCGATTTGGAGCGTGCTCGTGAAGAATTCATGGAAGTTAAGAAGAGATTCACTGAGGCCTCCACCTCATAAAACAAGGATAATCCTAAGTCATAGATGGACCCCTCTATGCTCACAACTTTCCTAGAAACCTGTATGAAGTTATTGCGTGACAGTAAGGCTATGAAAGGGTTACAAGAACTCATCAACAAATGTGTTGGGATCATGCCAGGTGAACCACGCGTAGTTCGAAAGATCGGTAAGCATAAGACAAGGACGGGGCATGAAATGAGACTCACCACATAGATCAGAGAATACAAAATGGATCAAGTCATTCTGTATTTGGGATCAGATGCGAATGTTCTACTGAAATAGACATGAGAGTGTGGTGAAGTAAAATTATAAGTGCGGACACGAACGAATTCCTCTAGCCCGATAATGGGTCTAGCCACAATAGTTACATTCTATGGAAGATTTCCTTAGGTTAGAATCAATCAATATGGCCTACCTCTTAGTCGCTTATCCTACTTGATGGTGTCCTCACTTACTCGCTCTAGCAATCTCTCACTTCCTTCTTCAAGCTCCTGAAACAAGTAAACAATTACAACACACAAACATAATAATAGAAAAATTGCAATTCAACCTACTTAATGGGTTAAGAAGCATCAAGACACGAATATCTAATATTAAAAAAAATGTAGGAAATCAATCATTAGTTTCATATATTAATATCAAAGAGATATTACAACCATTCATCTTCACGTCGTAGTCTTCCTCTGACAAGACCGGGTTCCCACACACTTCTGTTGTCATTCCATGATGGCTTCAAACAACAATAGTTTGAAGGCTCTTCCCTTTAGACTTCGCTCCAAACCAAACACACTTCTCCCTCACACAACTAGATGGCTACAACTAGTAATAGCTTTCTTGTCTAATCAAAATAGTATACTCATACTCAACCAACACTCTAACTATGACTATGACTGCAACTAGTTTGTGCTTGGCAAGAAGGGAGGTTTATATAGGAAATATGGATGGGATATGGATCCTCTTCTCATGGGAGAAGGACTTATCCCTTGAGGCAGTTCCATCATTATAGGGTAAAGGAACCCAAACTGTCATCCTCAACCCCATCCGGCCAAACCATTTACCAGACTTCCGTTACGGAGCTTCTAGAGCTAGAAGCTTCGGCTCTAATTCATAAAGTTTTCCGTAACAGGACCGATGCGACTGGAACACAGCTTAGTCACATTGATCGGCATGGGGAATAATGCTAATCTCTACACATCGGTGTGGGGGAGACAAAGGTCATTAGCACCGGCCTTGTAAACTGGGCAAAACAAAAGTTTCAGGGGAAATGGTGCAAAAGCGAAATGATCTGCTCAAGAAGAGCGACATGATGGGAGTTTCCTCATTAAGGAAAAGCATGTGGGGTTCATTGTAGAGGTCCTTTAGGATCAAGGAATGGGGAATATCGGGACAGTGACAAAATGTTTTGTAACAAATGCCCTCTAAAGCGTGATGGTTGAGCCGGAGTGAGGGATGAAATGCTTTATAAATCAATGCGGGAACCGATCTGCCGTTAGAAAACTTGGAAGCAAGTACAAATACATATACATAAACTGATATCTCTGTCAAATGATACATGAAATGTGGCATGGACGTAGCCATCCAGAGAATGATCATGTAAATGGATCCAGGTATGAGCGCAACCATCCGTCAAAGAGGATCATAATGAAACCAAGCTATGGTCGCAGCCATCCAATAATGAGACGGATCACATATGATAACTCATGGTCTAGTTGTAGCCAACCATCTATAAGAGACATGCATATCATCATAACCATGTCACATCACTTCACAACCTAGACTTGTGTGATCTGAGTCCAAGGTCTTGCACTCCAACACGACTTGATCAAAGCACAGATCCTAGCATGCGAATAGATGTGTTGATGTCGAACATGCTAGAAAGTCACTTGATTACCAGTCAATGATGTAAATTGTTAACAAGCATGAGAGAAACCACCAATAATGACAATGCCCTCAAGGTACTATTAGCACAATTCAAGGAATGTGAATACAGGAACTAGAGTCGAACACCCATGAAATCACTCGATCGAAAACCAATGATGTGAACTTGTCATCGAGTGCGAATAACTTTCCATTGAGGCATGCAAGCTCTAAGGTACTAGAAGGGAGTCTCTTGGTCAACTTCCCAGATAATGAGTTGAATTCAACAGAAAGTGACCGTGTCGAAGGAGGCCCATAATGAATCCCACATCATCGATGTGAGATGAGAGGATGAAAAATGATTTTGAATGATGCAGAGAATCAGAGGTAAGTTCAATTGTAGAAGGACAACTCTTGAACAAAGCGGCGACACAACTAGAAGTTTGGCAGATTTTGGATCCATTGGATCGGTGGTAATAATGATGTGGCATAGATCAAATGGAAGGAAAAAATGAACGGCCCAAACCCAGGAAGGTCAACGATGCAAAGGAGGATGTCCCAACCTGACACGAAGCAAAGAGTGTCATGTTCAAGAGTGAGCTGCCGACACGACCTCTAGATTTCCAAATTTCCCCCCCACCATTTTTGGTGAGTAACCCAATTATTTTTTAATCACAAGCTTGAAGGGGATAGCATATGCTTGCACTGTAAGTTCATCCTTTAGACAAATCCGACCTAGTAAGTTTAACGAGCCCTAGGAAGGAGAAACTCTTGTTCATCATGGTGACGAATGCGATGTTGTTTAATAGTTTAATGAGTCCGACAAAGGTGTAACTCAGTATCTTTTTCATGTTTAGAGAGTTTGAAAAATACACATAAAAGAAAACTCCACATGGTCCCTTTTCGTACGTTTATGTCTCTCGAGCCCGAAAAGGTAGAAAATAATACTTGAGAGAACTGCTTGACATTTTCAGCCAAGGAGTACCTTTTTCGTAAATAGTGCGTCCCAGCCAGAAAAAGGGGTAAACTTATACTGGGCGCATGACATTTCACATCCATTAATGAGTTCGAAATGACAAGGGCTCAGCCATCTTTTCACTTTTAAAGGGTCAGAAAAGCGCTGAAAGTGGACCCCCCATTTTTATTCTCTTTAACGACTCAAAAAGGGAAAAATACTCGGAAATCTTTTCATATGAGTTTAACAAGTCAAGAAAAGAGTTGAAATGTGACTCATTGCCATCATCGAACATCCATCACCTATCGTTGCACAAGTAAGGCTAAGTGTATTAATGAGTCCTTAAGGCAAAGTAGGTCAAAAATATTCACAAAACTTGATATTTTCATGAAAAAAATTAATAAAAAGGGGAAAAGTAAATATATTTTTACCATTTACCATTTTACCTTTGCAGTGAAGAATTTTTACCCACTTTTGCCCTAGTTTTTCCAGAGCAGATTATGGAAGATTTGAGAGGTCAATCGATGAGTCGTCAGTTCCAGGTAATAGTCGAAGCCTTAAGCTCCATTTTCATCCTATTCATTTCTATTTTTAGCCAATTTTTAGTATTTTTAGGGAGGTTTTTGAGAAAAAATTTCACCCTCGGTCGGCGCAATTCCCATGCACGAGATCATGCCAGCCAAGGGTTATTTGAATAACCATCCATGCTGAACGGTGCCATTGTTTCTAAAATAGACACGTCGGTGCCATGGATAGGGAAAAACCAATTTTTCTTAAGAACTAACTGTTAAAACTTGAATTTTATGTGCTAAAATTGATGATTGACTTAAATAAATGGCTTTTACAGGAGAGAAATTACCGAAAATGGTGGATTGGAAGGAAAGAGAACTTGAATTATCCAAATTTCCTGGAGGCTTTGAGGGCTTGCGGGATCCTCAGATTCTTCCTTACAGTAGGGATGTGAGCCAACCTGAGCTGCTTCGATACTTGATAATGCTTTGGGACATCAATCGTGAGATTTTTGTCATTGGGGACCAGGAGCTAGAGTTGACAACTTTAGATATCTACTTCATCACTGGACTGTCTCACAGGGGTGAGCCAGTGAACCTGTATGGGTCATGTCTGGTCGGGGCAAGTATATCTTCCCTACTTGCCGAACATTTTCCTGAGACCCTAAAATCCAAGGGTGAGAAGATAGAGATTTCTAGTGTACAGGATTTGACACTAAGGGTGCTTATTTTGAAAATCAATAGAGTGGTGGGGTCCCAGGTAGAACATGAGACTAACAAGTCAAAGTTCCTTTATGCTATTGATTACACAGCTCCTATGGTCTTCAACTAGGTAGAGGCCATGAAGATGAACATCAAGCGCTAGTTGTCCAAGGTCAAGGCGGGGAATCTGAAGCAATTTGGCTTTGGATCAATACTTGTAACCTTTTTCCTAGAATGATTACCACTGTTCTAGTATCAGTTGACTGAGGTTTCTCCTCCTGCACCATGCGATCCGCAAATGGCCCGCTAGAGTCATTTGATGCCCAGCATCACTCGGGGTCGGTATATGTCATGCCAACCGACATTCTTCTCATGGCTTTGATGATAGAAGATCATCATGGAGGATTGGTTGTACAATGGCACTGATTTCCATGGAGACCCAGATATGCCCTCACCAGATAGAGAGGACTTCAATGATGAAGGTAAAAAATCAATTTTTTTTATTTTGATGTTTTTTAATTGTTTTTGCATGCTTATAACGTTTCTCTTATCTATGCAAATGTTGGACCAGAGTGGCCAACCAGGATGTCCCCGATAGCCAAGCATGTCCCCCATCCTATTCATGTTGTCGCCCCTTATCAGGAAGGGAGAGATAACGAGGAGGAGATTGCGAGGAACCTTGACGGGTTGACTCATGGTATCCCAGAGTACGCTCGGATAGGAGACATGCCTTGGTGGTACCAGAGGCACACAGTGGGAGTCTCAGATCGGATCCACTGACTACTGAGTCGTGTTGCATGAGTTGTCTCGTGCTTATCATGACCACCATGCTAAGTAGTTCCTAGGTCTAGTACTTACATATTTTTTGAGGCCTGTGTGCCATGGATGTACGAGGCCTGCGAGTCGCCGAGGTTATTATAGACACACATATTATTTTTTGGGTTTTGATGTATCAAACATTATCTCTCTCTCACACACACACACACATATATATGTTGTACTTTCGTGTCTATTATGGTACAAATGGTTTGCCTTATATTTTACATGTTTTGTAAATGTCTATCCAACACGTAATTAGCTAATGCATCTGCCAATGTATTCATGCATCTAGGAATATGATGATATGTAATATAATCAAAATGCCTTCCAATAGATGGATACAGAGATACATTCATAATATTTGAGGGTTCTTGACGGAATATTGCCCGTTGAGTTGAAGGACAACAAGCTGCGAATCCAAGTTGACAACCAATTCCCTGATGCCCAGGGTGATGACTTCTAATAACATTTCGATGACCACACTGTATTCAGCAATGTTGTTGGCTATACAACCTAGGCAGATACCTTGAAGGCCAATCAACTCACCATTAGGGTTATAGATAGCCCATGCCTCGGATGATAGGTTCTAGGTACTTTGGCAAGCACCATCAGTGAAACCAACATGAGGGGTTGCAGACATCTGCAAAGCAAGAAAAGCATAGTAAATAGGAAAGTTGTTTGAAAACTATCACACAAAACCATGCTGTACAAAATTAATCGCACACTAATGTACACAAGTAACCATGCAGGATGACCTAAGCATTGTACTTTTTGAGGTAGGAGTCCATGCTAGGACTCGGGTAATCAATCAACACAAAAGAACACCGGAGTGTTACCATTGTCATGATGAGTAAGCATCGACTCAGCCAAATAATGAAGTAGAACTCATATAAGTCTTTTCCCCCATGCCCCTGGGCAAGGGAGGGTTACAAGTCAGAGGACAATCGGTGAAAACTCAGGGAGGGTGAAAAATCTTGAATCCATGAAGGGATAAAGGTGCCCTTAGTTGAAATATCTTGACCATCTCAAGATAAACTGGCACATCAATAAACAATGGGCAAGAGGACTCTTCGAAAGCGGTATACATGATCATAGAGCGAGGCAGGAATGAGGAGTGATGTTGGGTATCGATCCATGGAAGTTCCTCGAGAGACTTGATTTCCATGATACCTTCATCGGCAAGGAAGGTCTCGGCTCAGGGATCAGATGATTCCAAAGTGCCAAGCCAGGGGAATTGAGAGTACATATCGAGAGAGGTCTTCAACATATGAGAATTAGAGGATTCAAAGTTCGAAGCCAAAACAATTTCCACGAAATTGACTTTGATGGGACTAAGCCACATGACCTCGCCCCAAGCATCAACAAGATCTGGTGCAGGTATGACCCAAGGATCAAATTTGACCAAGACCATGTTGGCAGAGGCAACATGAGGAGGTGGGAGTGGAAAAATTACCATTAAGGCAGAAGCTTTGAAAAGACCTGCCCCCACACTCTCATAGGGAGCACTAGAGTGCTTGACATATGGAATGTTGCCATCTGAGGAGGAAGAAGCAAAGAAAGATAGTTGATCGATGCTGAAAATCTTCCCTTGATGTGGAAAATGAATCACGCGGAACAAAGAGGAGGCCACAGCATGCATGGCATGAATCCAACTTCAACCAAGTAGAAGATTATAATTGAGATTGGCATCAACAATCTCTACTTCGACTTGCATTCTCTTTCCTTCCAGGGTGATGGCAACATTAGGTAAGACACAAAAGGGTCACGAATCCCACCAATTGAAAGCTTCCTAAGTGTTCAGAGACTGGTTCAGTGTAGGGGAACTAATAGCCTTCCAGCATGCAGTTGACATGATGTAGGTGGAAGCACATTCATCTATGAAAGTGTGGTGGATGGTCTTCTCGTTAATGATTACCTGAATAAGAAAGGCAATCTGATGAGGAAGTCGTGAAACATGGTTCTCTAGATCGGAATAGATCAAATTAGAATTAGTGGGATTGATGCCCCTGATAGCCAACAAAAAATATTTCTACTGGGATGGTTAGCTTTGGAGTACCTTGAGAGGCAACATGGCTAACGTTGCCTTAGCTAAATCCTCAACAATATTGTAGTGTCGAGTGGCTCGAGCATTGGGATTACACAAGGATTTCCATAGCACACCACGAGAGGGTAGCCACGTAGCGGAATCAAGGTTAGGGTGCTTGATTTGCAGAGGACTAGAACTCGAGGTAGAATAAGAAGGTGCAGATTCTTTTTCTTTCCCAACTACTGAAGCTATAGTTTGATAATCTTTCGATCGAGTAGCCACATTAATGGGCGTGCTCATCATGAACACTTGAGATCCAAAGGAAGCAAATTAGGTTTGGTCTACCATTTGAGTTTGCTAAGACAGAAATGGCTCTTTAAGGACACCAAGGGTCCCTTTGAGCAGGCGACTAACTTCAGATCGCCATGGAAAATCCTTAGTATAGTGATACTCCTCGCATATGAGGTAGGGATACTTAGGTTTCCGTTGTGAAGATTTTCTAGAAGACAATTTGGGGGGACCCTGTTTTGGGGCATCAGCTTTAGATTTTCCTTTGCCTTTCTTTTTTCCTTTCGAGGATTTGTCTGTTGTGGTAGACTCGACAGCATGGACCATTGAAGTTTTACTAGGGCCTGGGGGATTTTGAGATGAACTATTAGGAGCAGCATTCGATACCGACTTCTGTTTGGAAGAAGTTTTAGTAGGGGTCTGGGATACTGAACCAATAACTCCATCAATGGGAGGTGTAGGTTTTAACCTTGTAAAGAAATTACCTGCATATGAATTCTAAAACACATAAAATAAAAAATGCGAGAGCATAACACATATACACAGAGATTTTCCCCTGGATCCCAAAACCGGGACTACTAGTTTGATTTTTTATTATGTTCCTTTCAATGTTATAATACATATTTATACATGTCGAAGCATCCAATACCATGGACCGAAAACTGTCGCGTCCAATACCATAGACCAAAAACCAGCGCGTCCAATACCATGGACTGAAAAACCATCGTGTCCAAAAAACATGTGCGAAAATCATGCACAAAACCATAGGTGGGTCCGCCCAACCTAACATAGGGTCCAAAATCAAAATTTTCTAGGGCGCTACCCTAGACCCCATAAAGTGGGGCTATGGGTAACCCTTAAACCCCCTGTTAACTATGTGGAAAGAATATAGCACAATCCAACATTCTCCAGCTTGTTGTTTTCTTTCCACGGGAGGTTGCAGGAGAGCTTAGTCATTTTTCCAGCCCTGAAACGCCCATTGTTTCTCTACACCACGAGAACTTCTCAAAGCTCACATATTTTTTCAATGCATCTATAGTATTCTTCAAAGTGTCCACCTTTACCAGCAACACCTTTTTGTCTTCTATCATATCCCTCACAAAGTGATACTGAACATCAATGTGCTTTGTCTTTGAATAATAAGCAGGGTTCTTTGCCAAGAAAATTACACTTTGGCTGTCACAATCTATCCTTATAGCTCCTTGTACTAACCCCATACTTGAACACAATCTCTGCAAACCAAACTGCTTCCTTGCTTGCATGAGTGGCTGCCATGTATTCTGCCTCTGTAGTTGATAGTGCCACTACAGATTGTTTCTTACTCATCCAACTGACTGCACCTCCAAATAGGTTCAACACATACCCACTTGTAGATCTTCTCTGATCCAGATCTCCAGCCCAGTCTGCATCAACAAAGCCACGGATATCCAACACTCTGTCCAATCCTGGTCTTCCTTGTAGCACAAACCGTAATCACTAGTGCCACGCAAATACCTGAAAACCCGCTTCACTATTGTCCAGTGCTCCTTCCTTGGTTTTGACATAAACCTGCTCAATACTCCCATTGCATGTGCAATGTCTGGGCTAGTACAGACCATTGCATACATCAGGCTACTGACTGCACTTGCATATGGAACACGGGACAAGTCCTCTTCCTCTTCTTGTGTCTTCAGACACTGTTCAGCAGATAACCTCACACCTACAGGAATAGGAACCTTCACTGGTTTACTATCTTGCATGTTAAACCTCTGCAATATTGTCTCGACATACTTCCTCTGGTTTAACCAGAGCTTCCTCTTTGTCCGATCTCTTTTAATTTCCATGCCCAAAGTATAGTTTGCAGCACCAAGATATTTCATGTCAAATTTGGAGGACAATTGGGTCTTCAAATCCTGGATAATTTCTTTGTCATTTCCAACCAGAAACATATCATCCACATACAAGACCAGATAAATAAAATGGTCACCAATTAATGTAAAATACACATATTGATTTTCTTTGCTTCTGGTGAAGCCAAGTCCCTGTATAAATGTATCAAATTTTTGATACCACATCCTTGGTGACTGCTTTAACCCATATAGAGACTTCTTTAACTTGCATACAAGTTCTTTCTTACCGTTCACCGCAAAGCCTTCAGGTTGCTTCATGTAGATCTCCTGTTCCAGTTTCCTGTGAAGAAATGATGTCTTCACATCCATCTGTTCTACCTCAAAATCAAAAGTAGCAGCAACTAATAAAGGTAATCTAATAGAAGTTACCTTGGAAACAAGGGAAAAAATTTCACCAAAATCAAATCCCGGCACCTGGGAACAACCTTTTGCTACCAACCGAGCTTTGTGTTTCTCCACCTTTCTTTTTGCATTTGTCTTCTTCTTGAACACCCACTTGCTGCCAATGGGTTTCCTTCTTGCCGACAACTCCACCAGATCCCAAGCCTCATTTTTGTGCAAAGACGCCATTTCATCAACCATGGCCTCTTTCTAGAGTTTTCCATCCTCTGAATCCACTACTTCCTTTACAGTTCTGGGATCGTCATCACTAATGGATAAAGCAAAATTTGAATAGAAAGCAAATGGACTATACCTTTCTAGTTGCCTTCTTTCTCGAATTGATCTTCTCAGACCCTGAGTTTGTGGCTCTTCATCTTTTGATTCCTCCTCTATTGTAGAGACTGATTCTTCCTCCTTTAGCTCAAACTCTATCTTCTCAAGTTCCTTTGGTTGGACTTCATGTTTAATAACATCTTTCACCTCTCTGAACACCACATCTCATCTATACACAACCTTCCTTGTTGCTGGGTTCCAAAGCTTATAACCCTTTAAACCATCCTTATACCCAATAAAGATGCACTTTTCAGATTTACTATCCAACTTGGTTCGTTTGTCCTTTGGAACATGTACATATGCATCACATCCAAATGCCCTCAAATGTGAAAGAGAGGGATTTTTACTAGTCCATACCTCTTGTGGAATCTTATCATCCAACACTGATGAAGGTGACCTGTTGACCAAGTAACTTGCAGTATCCACCGCCTCTGCCTAGAATTCCTATCCTAACCCGACACCACTGAGCATGCTTCTTTCCCTTTCCATCAACGTCCTATTCATTCTTTCTACAACTCCATTTTGCTGAGGTGTATATGGAGTAGTCTTCTACCATGCTATGCCACACTTCTTACAAAATTCTTCAAATTCCTTACTGCAAAATTCTCCACCATTATCTATCCTCAGCACCTTTATCTTCTTCTCTGTCTGGTTTTCCACTAGAGCCTTGAATTCTTTAAACCTGTAAAAGACTTCAAATTTCTTCTTAAGGAAATATATCCATTTGTTCCTTAAGAATTCATCTTTAAATGATACATAGTACACAGACTTACCCAGTGATGGAACCTTCACAGGTCCAAACACATCACTGTGCACAAGCTCTAATATCTGTTTCGCCCTCTTACTTCTAGAGGGGAAACTCACCTGATTATGCTTCCCATATACACAATTTTCATAGAAATCAAAATCCAGAGAGCTATTACTCATACCTTCTACCATACCTTTACCATGAAGTATTCTAAGGCCCTTCTCTCCCATATGTCCAAGCCTTTGATGCCATAGGATGCTCCTCTCTCCAGAGACCACTAGATTTTCTGATCCACTTTCAGGAACCACAGAATTGTTGCACCCATCACCAATAGTGCTACCTTGCAGCTTGTACAGAGTTCTAGTACGAACTCCTCGCATCAATACCAGTGCTCCCTAAACCATCTTACAGGTATCCTTCTCGAACACTATTTTTACACCTGCGTCATCTAGCTTGCTTACAGAAATTAGATTTCTAGCCAATGTAGGAATATGTACAACACCCGGAAGTGTTCTAACCCTTCCACCTTGTAACTTCAACTTTTCTTTTCCATGACCAATGATTCTAGCCTTCCTGTCATCCCCCAAGAAGACATCACCACCATCATATTTCTCATACTCACAGAACCACTCTCTATGGGGAGTGAAGTGAAAGGATGCACCTGAGTCAATTAACCATGCCTCATGATCTACATGTTACTTGAAGAAGCCAAGTACACATCCCCACCTTCATCTGAGGTGGTTTTCGCCTCTGCAGAAGGAGCATCATCAGATCCCTTTCCTTTATCAGGAGCTTTAGATCTACACTCCCTTCTGAAGTGCCCTTCCTTTCCGCATTTCCAGCACACCACCTTTGTATGTTTTCCTGGAGATTTAGATCTCCCTCTAGATTTAGATCTCCCACTCGATGACTTATTTTTGTTTCTGTTTTGGGACCGTCCTCGTACAGACAAGGCATCGCCATTCTGGTTGTCCATATTTTTTAGTCTCATCTCCTCCGTCAGCAAGGCTGAGACTATTTCATCAAACTGCAAAGCAGTTGCATTGCTACCTATTGCAACCAGAACTATCCCACGAATCTGGTAAGAACACACAAAACTGATGCAACT